>LPNX010634781.1:540880-559730 GCA_001517045.1 Pseudotsuga menziesii
GATTAGAACAATAAGAAATTGGAACAAAAAGCAGAGTTTTCTTTTTAGAGCCTCCTTATACAAAGATTAGTGTGTCTTTATGTAACATTTGAGCAACAAAGAGAGAGGGGGTTGACCCTTTTAGTGGTCGACTTGTTGCCACCTTTCACACACCTGGGGGGGATGTGACATAAATCTTCAAGCCACTCGGTGTGTCCTTGGGGGCAAGTCTCGAGTCAAGGCTGTCACCTTGTTCTTGACTCCTCTGTTTAGGTTCAAGTCCTAACGAAGCCAAGGGGGATAGACCCTATTAAGTTACTAAGGAAAAATTATTTAGTATGATGATGGTATTAAAGAGTAAGTTTTTGAGGAGTTTTGATTTGACAATTGTAAACAACAAATAACATGATGAGATAATCACAAGTAAGCATGAAATGACACCTCATCACATACAGATTGAAAGAAATAAACAGTTGACGAGTGCCTTGAAAACGGAGTCAAAAATAATTAAGAGTGCTTGCAAGTGCTGGAATGAATGTTGTGCAATTGTATCTTGGTACGTTTTAAATTAATGTGAAATATGAGTTGATTAAAATTAGGTGAGGGGACTCTAGATATACCCAGGGGGTACTTGGAGTATGTCTAAAACTAAACCTTCAAGGATACCTGCAAGGAATATGTGGGCTGAATGGAGTCTTTGAGACTATTGTTCATAATGCACTCGAAGGTGTAACAAAGATCGGAGCCCCAAGATCACTTTTCAGGAGTTCCCTCTTCCTTTGGGTGTTTTGCCACCGTAACTGTTTGATTGAGGTGTTCGATTTTCTCCTGAGGTGGTTAATTTGGGGAGAGTGAATCCTAATTATTCTAGTCACTTGCATTGATTTTTATGTAGCTTGACTGATCAGACGAACCACAACCAAGTGCAGATCATGCACACCGGAGTCTTGTCAATTTTAGTAAATTTTAAGAGCGTGCTCTTGTTAAAAAAGAAGACCCTCCTGGAATATCTTTCGGTCCAAGTGAACCTAAATTAGGAAATCAAGGAGGGGTTAATTTTGTTACTTTCATGTGAAAAATAACAATGAAAATAGAATCAGAGATACACAACACTGGTTTTCTAATTAGTCCTACCACACATCTCTTTCCCCTTGCGGGTCAATGGGGAAGTCGTGGGGTTAGTATGATTACTTTTGAATTGAAAATATGGAAAAATTCAAAATGTTATCAAAGTATACAATCTTGCATGTCAAGACTAAACTAGAACAAAAAAAAGGGGAAAATGCAAAAAAGTGAAACGGACGTGGATCCCCCCTGGGGGGATGGGGAGCGGGCGAAGAGCCTACTCGAAATGATTCCTTTATTATTATTATTATTAGTTACAATATTAAAAAACTGAATTATGCACTTTGGTCCTTATTATCGGGGATCCAAAGGCTTACAAAAAGCTTGTAACAAGCTGAAATAAAATTATAGTGGTGGGGGAAGCCTTCGGGAAGCTTCGGTTCGCCCAAGAGTCGAAAAACGGGAAGAGTCTCCTATTTTTTGTTAAAAATGATAAAAAAAAGTGATCAATTAAAATCAAATGTGCCCAAAAACACTCTAAAAGTGTTTTGGGTCACCATGCTAGTTACCGAAAAAAACTAAGTAAATAATTGTTAAAAGGGGCTAATCTAGTTTTGCAAAAAGGAACCAAGGAAAGCAAGATTTCCTTGGGATCCTGGCTTGCTGTTTGGAAAGCCAATGAGATATGCACTTTTCTTGCAGAATTTAAATCTTTAAAGAACGAAAAAAAAAACTGCCTTATGAGCAAGCTTTAGATGTACGATTTAGCTACTTGCAAAAAATGAAATTTATACACCTAGATCTATCTTTATGAAATGATATTCTTTATGACATTTACCGATATAAGCAACAAGACTCTTATGAACTAGATCTAAAAATATATAATCAATTCTTAGAACTAGATTTGATCATAAGAGGAAGAAACATGTAATCGGAAGATTGATTTTAATAGAAAGGAGGAAGAGAAGGGGAAAGGCCCATTGTTGGATGGATCTGCAATGGAAACTTGTTAGTGGAATACAGAGGGGAAATGTCTTCACAAAAATATTGGATGTACAGTGAATTCAAACTAGATCCATAGCTCATCCAATCCTTGCTACCTGAAAGCTAAACACACAATCCTGTACGAAACCTCATGAGATCAGGATATATATATGAAAAAGAGACAAGAATTACATGCAAATAAACTTATTAAACATGTATAATCTAGATCTTCGAACATATATCTATGAGATACAGAAAAACAAGTAACCTTACTTTCCCAACAATACTCCTATTGATTCAGTTGAATCGTTCAAGCCAGACAGAGTTCAGATGCAGAAATTGAGAGAAAAACCGGCAACATCAATAGCAATAAGACAATGCTTAATCTACACACATGAGAGCATTACACCATTTGGCCTCCAAAGATTCTTTATTCCAACAATCAAAATATTACAATAGTATTATAATATCAAGCCCTTCAATCCAACTCTAACAAGCTTAGAAGAGGTAATGGCTACTTTATTTATAGCAAAAATAGGAGATCCAGCCCAGGGGGCACAAATCCCAAGGAGAGAGAGATTGCAACTGCATGTGGAGCGAATCTGGCCCTGATATGTTTCTAAATGAGCTTGATCTAAGTCTCATTGAGTGAAACTGTCAATCGGAGAGTTGATCTGCCTGACACATCAACCTGCTAACTGAAGCATCCACCAAAACTGAACCAGAAAGGCCCACACGTGTGGAGGAGAGAGGGAGAGCGCAATTCCCAATATTGCATGTTGTGGTGCACTCCCAGATCAACCCAGATCACCTCCTTCAGTCAAGGAATTGTCAAATCCAGTCAATCCCAAGCCGATGAGACTGATTTTAGTCAAATCAGAGCAAATCCCAATGATTTAGGATTTTGATTTTTTTCCATTATTTAATTAATTTATCAATTAAATAATAAATATTTGATTTTTAGGGATTTTTGAACTGAGTGATGGACAAATCACTCAAAACTTAGAAAAAGTGGGTCTATGGGTTTACATGGCGCTCTGAGCTTGAAAACGAGCACCCCCATGACTGAAACTGATTTCTGAGCCCACTTTTATTACAAACCCAATTTTTCCAATTAGACTATTAAAAAATAGCCTAAGTTTTGTGGAAAAATTAAAATTAAAAAAATTAAAAAAATTAAAAACCTAGGGGGACTTAGACATGTTCATATGACTCGATCATGATGCCTTGAATGTTTATACATTGACACATAGACTCTAATAACCTCAATAGGCCTAAATGCCAAGCCGACCACCCCAACTTTGGAGGTATTGATTGAAAAACTCAAAAATTATCAGTCGTTTATTCAACAACCAATAATAAACAAGGGAAAAAACACCCTGGGCTAATCGGATTGAAAAATAAAGTCTAAGAGACCGAGTCTTTTATAGACACTATCAGGATAGAACATTTTATTACAACTCCCCCATGGGGTATGAACATGTGATATAGTACAACAAGCACATCCCATAAGCACTTCCGAAGGTATTCTGAAGTCCAAAGAAATCATCTTTGTCTGGTTCACCAGGATCACTTGATAAAAAACCACTAAGTACAACTTAGCTGGTAACATCTGGCTCCATCTAGGGACACATGCTCTGACTAATCTTCTGATCAAAGAAGAGGATGTGAGAACTCTAGGATCTCTGGGTCCTGCCTGGCAATTAAAGATTGTCAGTAACATGCATATAAAAGAAATCAACTATAAAAGCAGATTAATGTACATAATTAGTCTATGATGTACAAAAAAAGAAATATTTCACTAGACTCATATACAAAAGAAAAATTTCAAGGTTAGTGCTATGGTACAAAACATCTATAATACAACAATATGATACATGAAATTTAAAAATACATGTAGGGCAAGGTTTACAAATTGGCCCTGAAACCACCAATGCCAATAAAGGCATCAAACTATCTCGGCGAATAAAATATTGAGGAGAAATTGATTCACTAGTAGGCTTAACCTTTCTCATTCTATGTGATTTAGATAGAAAGAATTTGTTCCTGCTACTTCATCAATGATATATGGCCCCAACCATAAGTTGTCGAACTTCCCGTGTTTCCCAGGTTTCTCCTGCCGTTTGTCCCAACACAAGGCTGTGTCACATACTTGAAAGGATCCAGGTTGGGTATATCTATCAAAGGTTCTCTTGACTTTATCTAAATTTCTGATACTTTTGTTAAGGGAATTTATTCTACTCTCATCTAACTTGATCAACTGGTTGATTTTGTTCTGAATGGAATCCTGATCTAAGCTGAACGGTCTAGAGAAGTTGATACACTAGAAGCTTTAAATGGACAGGTAAGGTGACATCTAGGACATAGACAAGTTCAAAAGGGCTCCTCCCGGTTGAACTTTTCTTTTTGATTCTATCAGCCCATAATGCAAACTTGATCTTGCTATCCCAAGCCTTTTTATTATCACCCACATTTTTCTTGATTATGGTCATTAAGTTTTATTACTTGACTCAGCTAGACCATTTCCTTGGGGATAATAGTTGGATGAATGGGATAGGACAATGACGTACTTGAAACAAAAGGATGACATCTTGAAGGAAACAAAACACGGGCCATTATCTATGATGATTCTAGCTAGCACACCGAATCTTGTGATAATCTTATATTCTAAGAAATCCATGACTACGGTATCGGTTTCCTTCTTGGTGGGTATCACCTCTACCCACTTGGTGAAATAATCAGTGGTGGTAAGAATCCAAGAATAACCATTACTTGAGTTATCCTTGAACTTACCGATGAAATCAAGCCTCCACTCCTGGAAAGGGGCTTGGACTACTATTGGATTTAAAGGCAAGGCTTTCATTTGTTTCTTTCCGGTGAACAACTGACACTGGGGGAAAACTTTGACAGACTTGTGCACATCTGAAAAAAGGTTTGGCCAATAGTATCTTGATCTAAGGATTTTATGGGCGGTTGTTCTTGCTACAAAATTTCCACAAAAAAATCCTGAATGGAACTCAACCATGAGGTTTTTGGACTCAGGTTCATCGACACATCTAAGTATTAAACCATCAGGGTTTCTCCAAACCAAACCATATTTTGTTAAACAATACTTAGTTTATTTTAACCTTAATTCTCTTCTTTTATGGCCAAGTAAGTGATCAGGGCATGTAAGGTTGTAGAGGAAAAAGATGATGTCGTTATACCAAGGGTGCTATTCTAATCTCTGAAGCTCGTCCGATACACTTTGTTCTGAATCACTATTCTGGAAGATTATTCCTAAGGCCTTTTCATTTCCTTGGGTCAACATCTTTGCAAGACCTTGTCCCTTAATTAACTTAGTAGGTGTTATCTCTAAATCATATTCTTAAATCTTTGAAACCCACTTACCCCTGATTCCTAGACAATCTTGTTGAGACATGATATCTTTGATAGCTGCATGGGGTACATACCCAATGATTTTGGAGTAACCTACATAATTTCTTAAATGTTTAAGAGAATTGACAAGGGCATAAGCCTATTTCTCCATGGTGGTATACTTCAACTCTGAATGTTGCAAGGCTCTACTCATAAAGGCTATAGGTTGCTCTTGTCCCTCCTTATTCTTTTGAAGCAAAACACTAGCAATGGTGTCTTCTAAGGCAAAGGAAAATATCTGAAATTCCTTGGAATAATCTGGACTGATCAAGACCAGGGACTTGGATATGGCATCTTTGATAGACTTAAAATCATATTTCCCTTCATATGTCCACTCAAACTTAACATATTTCTTTAACAACTTTTGTAGAGGCTTCATTAATTCTGCTCAATTTGGGATGAATCTCCTTATGAAATTGATCTGACCATTGAAAGACTGGAGAGCTTTAAGATTCTGAGGCAAGGGGACTTTCTTAATGGCTTCAACTTTCTTAGGATCAAATTTGACACCATCCTTAGAAATGATGTGTCCCAACAACTTTCCTTCATCAACCCCAAAGATTGACTTGGCGAGGTTCAAGGAAATACCATATTTTCGACATCTTATGAAAACCTGCCTAAGATGACTTATGTGGTCAGATATTTCTTTTAAAAAGTATTTTAAAATGATAGTTAAGTCATCTTGATATATTTTGATTATTTTTACTATAAGTTATTTGAAGAAAAAATCCATGGCTCTTTGGAAGGTGGCACCAACATTCAATAAGCCAAAAGGAATTCTTAAAAAATTATAGGTACCCCAAGGTGTGGTGAATGTAGTCTTATGTTGATCCTCTTTATTTACCAACACTTGGTTATAACCGGAAAATCCATCCAACATGGACATCATTCCTGATCTTGTTACTCTTTGAAGCAATGTTTCCATGTCGGGCAATGGGTAATTATCTTTAAGGCATGATGTATTCAAATTTCTAAAATCTATACATATTCTAATTAACCCATTCTTCTTTCTGATAACAACTAAGTTGGAGCACCACGATGAATGTATTGTAGGTGATATGATCCCTACTGCTAACATCTTCTGAAGCTCTTTCTGCACAATGGGGGCCAACTTAGGATTTATTCACCTAAGTTTTTATCGGAAAGGCTTGACCTCCTTAGCCTCTTCTGTGAGGGGAATAGTGTGTTAAAACACATATTCCTGATAGGATTTAAGCTCATCATAACTAAAGGCCAACACATCTCTATACTTTTTCATTAAGTTGATCAAACCGTTCCTTTCCTTCTCTGAAGTACCTTTTCCAATTTTTATTAGCTTGGGGTCCTTATCAGTTCCTATTTTTATTTCCATATAATCCCTAATTTTTATTACTTCTTTTTGTTTTTTATGATGATCCTGTCAATCAAAAATATTTTCGAAAGCTATAAGGCTACTCGAGATGTGATTCCTTTCATTCTCCTCCCATTCCTGATACTCTTTACCCTCTTGCTGATAACTGATATTGCAACCTTCAAACTATTGGAGATTGTGGATGAATCTCAAGAGTTTCTCATCATCTTTAAACACCTGCCAGTGATCTACATTATCCAGAATTGAAGATATGAAATTAATTTCCATTTTCCCATTCCCACTAATCATTTCATCTGATGGCTGGAGGGTGGATGCTGCTACTGCCAACTTATTTGCTAACCCATTCATTTCCCTATGGATCTTTTGAATGTTAAGTGTATCAAACCATTCCATAGTGTCTCATATGGAATTTCTATACTTCCTTAGTTTGTCATTTTTGCATTGATACTGATTCTTAATATGGAGGACAACTAATTCTGAATCACCTTTTATGTTCAACATCTTTATCCCCATGTTTTTAGCGGTTTCTAACCCTAGGAGCTATGCCTCATACTCGGCTACATTGTTTGATGCTTCAAACTCTAACCTGAAAGCAAAGTTGTAGACTTTATTTGAAGGAGAGATGATCACAATGCCCGCACCGTTTCCAACTTTGGAATAAGCCCCGTCACAGTACATTTTCCAAACTTCATCTATATTTTCATTTTTAATGTTTTCCTTAATAGGGGCCATGAAATTTCACAAAATAGCATAGTTTCCAAATTCATCAGTGAAATGAACAAATTCATTTCCAAGCTTCTTAGGGTTTTCTACATGCTGCTTCCTTAGCTTCTCTCTATGGAGTATCGCCCTAGTGTTTTCTAATGCAGGTATAGTAGCATATGTCCAATCCATTTGAATGCACCCACCAAGAGTTGCGGCCCACTTTCTACATAGCAACATACCCCAATTATTTGGGACATCTATCACTACCACATCCATCGACATGTCGATGTCAGGATACTTGGCCAACTTAAAATGTAGATTTAAGATTATTCCTACCACTTCAACTTCTCTTGCATCCATTGCAAAAACATTGTGGTAGGCTCAGGTGATCCTTAGATTTAGCTGTTCCATTACTTTTCTTGTCATGACATTTGATGAAGCACTTGAATCTAACACGAAGTTATGAAGGAGAAGGTTATCAACTAAAATAGAGACATAAAAAGGCGAGTGGTCTTCTCTTTTCGGATCAACACTGTTGAGGACTATAGGCATATCCATAGATTAAATATGTTTGGCTTCAAATATAGCATTATTGTTAGGGGGAGGATCCCTTTTTACAATATTATGAGTTTTAAGTTGACTATCCTCTATGGCTTTAAACAACTTTTCTTTTTGACCGGAAATTTTAAGGACATCAGTTGCATAAACATGAACCTTAGCATTACTTATCCATTCTCCCATGTCAATATTTGATTCAGGGATAACAAGGGGATCTGGGAGGGGAGGAGTGGTTAGCTTTGGCTTGTACTGTTTAGATGGTGATGGCTTCTCCTTTCTTTGATAAACTGCACCCTTGAATCTATCCTTCTTCATTTCTTGAATTCTTTTCGGAGCAGGCATTTCACCATATAAGTTGGAAAGGAGGTCTTTCTCATAACTGTAATTCATGGCCTGCTGCCAATGCTGGTTTGATAACGGGTAGGTTTGGCCTACCATGTACACATGATCAGACTCACTTGATGTTGTTTCCTGATTACTTCCCTTGGGAATTCCATGTTCTCTAACTTGGTTTGCAATATAACAGTTGCTTTCTTGGTGGAATTGATCACAAGGTCTACACCATGGAATTACTTCTTCTACCATGTTAGCCGAGTCTATCTAGTTTGGAATCCTAGGTTCTTGCTGAGGAGATTTCTTTTGATACATCTGATTCTATTTAGGCTGAAATTTCCTAGGTCCATTATTTCTTTCCATTGTGATTATTCTATTTTGCATATGATTCATTTGTGCAGAATGATTTTCCATAAGTTGGTTTTGACTAGTAACCAAGTTCTTTATCATGTCCATCATCTTTTCCATGGGATCTTTGGAGGTTCCCTTTTCTTCTGATTCAGTGACTTTACCCTTCTCTTTGTTGTATGAATTGTTTCCCCTAGTGTAACCTGGAATGTTGGAATTTCCTGAAGACTGCATATTCTTTTCTATTTTCTTAGCCAATTCTTGAGCAGTCTTTAGATCGGCCAGCTCTTTGTCTCTTAACTGGTACCTCAAATCACCAGTGAAAGCTTCGATGTAGGATATGAGGATGGAGGCATCCTTTGGCTTGATGTCTTTAGGGAGGTCCGCAACCACATGCCTGAACTTAGTGTTAAATTCATCCATGTTTTCATTATTCATCTTCTTTATGTTATGGAGGGTAGCAAGCAGATGTCTTGGTTCTTTCTTTTCTCCCCATTTCTTCCTAAAACCCTCTAGGAATTCACTAAGAGTTTTATATGAATCAGCACCTAGGTCGAAGTACCATTCTGCAACATCATCTTCTAAGGATAAAGCAAAGAGATTCATTTTGAAATCTTCATGGTTATGGGAAGCATCATTGCAATAACTGACCAGGTGCTTTTCAAAATTTCGAAGGTGAGACTTGGAAGTGATGGAATTATTGCCCTGAAATATGGGGAGCTTTTTGATAACATCATTTGGAATGTCATGGGGAGCACCTGCTATCTAAGAAAAGTCAAGGGGTTTGAAGAATTCCGTCATTTCTTGAGATTGGTATATATCTCTCTCTACAAATATGTGATGGATATCTGAGAGGGATTGGTCTCCTAAATCTTCAAGGTTTCTACGGGAAGTTTGCCTATTCAATCTTTCCCTAATAAACCTTTCAGGATTAGGGAGAGGATTGAATAATTGATGGCGGTTTCTTTGGGTAGAAATTCTTGGAGGGATGTTAGATAGTGGAGTCGCCAGATGGATCGAGTTTTAATTTTTATGTTTTTTAAAGACAAGATCAATCAATTTTTTTTATTCTTTTAGTTGTTTAGAAAAACATTAAGCTAAGTTGTACTCGGGAATAAAAAGATTTATCCCCGGTAACGGCGCCAAAAAGTGTTGCCGCCTTTCACACACCTGGGGGGGGGACGTGGAAAAAATATTCAAGCCACTCGGTGTGTCCTTGGGGGCAAGTCTCGAGTCAAGGCTGTCACCTAGTTCTTGACTCCTCCATTTAGGCTCAACCCCTAACAAAGCCAAGGGGGGTAGACCCTATTAAGTTACTAAGGAAAAATTATTTAGTATGATGATGGTATTAAAGAGTAAGTTTTTTAGGTGTTTTGATTTAACAATAGTAAACAACAAATAACATGATGAGATAGTCACAAGTAACATGAAATGATGCCTAATCACATATAGATTGAAAGAAATAAATAGTTGACTAGTTCCTTGAAAATGGAGTCGAAAATAATTAAGAGTGCTTGCAAGTGCTAGAATGAATGTTGTGCAATTGTATCTTGGTACGTTTTAATTTAATGTGAAATATGAGTTGACTAAAATTAGGTGAAGATATACCCAGGGGGTACTTGGAGTATGTCCAAAACTAAACCTTCACGTCTACCCGCAAGGAATATGTGGGATAAATGGAGTCTCTAAGACTTTTGTTCATGATGCACCCGAAGGTGTAATAGATATCAGTGTGCTGAGGTCACTTTTCAGGAGTTCTCGCTTCCTTTGGGTATTTTGCCACCGTAACAGTTTGATCGAGGCGTTGGATTTTCACCTAAGGTGGTTAATTTGGGGAGAGTGAATCCTAATTATTCTAGTCAATCACATTGCTTTTAATGCAGCTTGACTGATCGGATGAACTGCAGTCAAGTGCAAAGCATACACACCGGAGTCTTGTCAATTTTAGTAAATTTTAAGAGTGTGCTCTTGTTAAAAAAGAAGACCCTCCATCAATCTCTTTTGTTCCAAGTGGACCTCAATCGGGAAATCAAGTATGGTTTAATTTTATTGTTTGCATGTGAAAAATAACAATGAAAATGGAATCAGAGATACACAACACCGGTTTTCTAATTAGTCCTACCACACATCTCTTTCCCCTTGCGGGTCAATCGAGAAGTCATGGGGTAAGTAGTATGATTACCTTTGAATTAAAAATATGGAATAATGCAAATTTTTATCAAAGTATACAATCTTGCATGTCAATACTAAACTAGAACAAAAAAAAGGGAAAAATGCAAAAAAGTGAAACGGACGTGGATCCCCCCTGGGGGGATGGGGAGCGGGCTCGAAATAGCCTACTCAAAATGATTCCTTTTTTATTATTATTATTATTGGTTACAATATCAAAAAACTGAATTATGCACTTTGTTCCTTGTTATCGGGGATCCAAAGGCTTACAAAAAGCTTGTAACAAGCTGAAATAAAATCACAGTGGCAGGGGAAGCCTCCTGGAAGCTCTGGTTCACCCAAGAGTCGGAAAACGGGAAGAGTCTCCTTCTATTTTTTGTTAAACATGCTAAAATAAAGCAATTAATTAAAAAAAAATGTGCCCAAAAACACTTTAAAAGTGTTTTGGGTCACCACGCTAGTTATCGAAAAAAGACTAAGTAAAAAATTGTTAAAAGGGGCTAATCTAGTTTTGCAAAAAGGAACCAAGGAAGGAAATATTTCCTTGGTATATTGGATTTCTATTTGGGAAGCCAATGAGATATGCACTTTTCTTTCAGAATTTAAATCTTTAAAGAATGAAAAAAGAAACTACCTTATGAGCAAGCTTTAGATCTACGATTTAGCTACTTGCAAAAAAGGAAATTTCTACACCTAGATCTATCTTTATGAATTGATATTCTTTATGAGATTTACAGATCTAAGCAACAAGACTCTTATGAACTAGATATAACAATATATAATCAATTCTTAGAACTAGATCTGATCATAAGAGGAAGAAATAGGTAACCAAAAGATTGATTTTAATAGAAAGGAGGAAGAGAAGGGGAAAGGCCCATTGTTGGATGGATCTGTAGTGGAAACTTGTTAGTGGAATACAGAGGGGA
Source organism: Pseudotsuga menziesii (assembly GCA_001517045.1). NCBI lineage: Eukaryota > Viridiplantae > Streptophyta > Pinopsida > Pinales > Pinaceae > Pseudotsuga > Pseudotsuga menziesii. Next base: position 552,716 of record LPNX010634781.1, read on the forward strand.
AATTCCTTCACAAAAATGTTGGATGTACAGTGGAGTCAAGCTAGATCCATGGCTCGTCCAATCCTTGCTACCTGAAAGCTAAACACACAATCCTGCATGAAACCTCATGAGATCTGGATATATATATGAAAAACAGACAAGAATTACATGCAAACACTAGTACAAAATGAGGACTTGGCTACTACATGGCTAAAAATTCTAGTCACCACAATTTTTTCAAGTGATTTACTACTAAATATGAGCAATTTTGACTGACCCAACTATAAACGACTAAAATTAATGACTAATTTAGTCACCAGTTAACAAATATGACTAGATAATAAGTGGCAGAGTTAAAAATGACTAACATAAACGACTATTTTAGTCACGTCATAAAAAACGACTAACTAGAATAATATGAACTAGTCATTTTTAATTGTGTCATGAAGAATCGCAATTGTGACAATGAAGTATTACAATTTAGTAAATTTTGTAAATTGTCTACCTTCTATTAGTAATATTGGTTCTATGCACCTCGATCTTCAGAGATCCAACAAAGCAATTGCACGAATTTTCTCTTGACCATCTTCATCCCGTCTTCACCATTGAAGCAAACCGTCAAGTGTGTGTCAAAGGAAAATTAGATTCCTACAAGTACGAATTAGGTACTAGAACCAGTACCATATTGATACCTAGAAGCATCATAGCTATTTGTTGATCCTTCAATGTAAGAGTCGCAAGACTCAATATTTAAGGCATTCCTGAATAGATGTGCTAGCCCAAATTGGTTTAAATTTGGATGTGCTAGCTCAAATTGGTTTAATTTCAAGATTATCTCAAGTTCTTTCCAAAAGTGATTAGACTAATTACACTCAATAATAAAATGAAAATTTGATTATACTTGAATACCACATAAACTACATCTTTTGGCCCTTCCCAACACATGCCATAGAAAAAACCACATTCTATTAAATATTGGAATTGATTTTTTCAATCAATATACATCACTAAATGAGATTTAATATAAAATCTACATTTAAATAATAAAAATCACTATATATTTTATAAAATCCACACACACACACACACACACACACACACACACACACACACACATATAACCAAATTAAAAATTGAATGAAAAAATTAATATTAAAAAGAGTTATGAAATATCTAAATGTTTATTATGTCATCGTAAGCGGTGATATATATAAATAGGTAGATTGTATTAATTCTACCGTACAAAAGTTGAATTTTTAATATTTAATAATTTTTTTGTTAAAGTTGTGAATTTTTTTATTAAATATAAAATTTTAAAAATGATTTATTTTTAAGTTGATTGGTGTATGTATTTGATGACGTTTGGTTTTTATTTCTGCCCTCCAGCATTGGCGGCTAGGGAAAACATCATAGAAATCATTAGAAGTCATGAGCCAATTTAATTCATCGCAAAAACCCACCCGACATTTCATAGGAGAAGTCATCTCACATAATTCCAATATGGAGGCTTCGAGTGATAGCTAGCGCCATCAATCCCAAAGCAGCTTCATGTCACAGATGATAGCTCGCGCCATAAATTTCACTGTCTTGCAGGGTATTTACCAGTCACCACTGAAGAAGTTTTCCTATTACAAAATTCCAAAATGGAGCCTTTTATATCATAGTTAGGTAAACACCATAAATCCCATCGTCAGGCAGAAGGCACATAGTACGAAGATATTGATGCATGTGTTTTAGTTTTTCATTTTTTGCAATGGGTGTGATTTTTATTTTAAAATAACATGGGGTCTCTTTAGCTTCGACAATGATTTCTGGGAAACTGGTTGCACTACAAGCATCTATTTGTCTTGCAACCTACGGTTTTATCTAGTGGCCTGGAAAGTACTTTAAGTAGAACGTAAACTACTTGTGCTATGTTTTTGAACCTGTGTTTTTATATTGTCTTGTTATTATTGACAATGGCAGTTTTCTATATCTATCATAATGGTCTTAAGGTAGGTCTAATGAACTCCCATGGTGTTTTAGTTTCAGGTTTGTTTGATATGCAGGTTGAGCTGCTGTTTTTTATTTTCTCCTTCTCTATATTTGCAATATAGGGTTGTTTTTCCTCAGTGGCACTATAGCAGTTGGGTGTATCCTTTGAAGAAATGGTAGTAAATCCCTCCATACTAGTTGTTGTGATTAGAAAAAGGAATATTTACAAAAGTTGTCGATAATAAGAAGATCAAGAAGATGAAGCATGTTGTCTAAGTTGTTGTGTTTTGAGTATGAACGTGTTTTTTTCTTTGGTTTTTTCCCTGACCATCCAAATAACGTAGTGTATTTTATTTAAATTTCCTTTGTCTTGCTTGTTTGGGCAATGTAAGGTCAGTCATGTCGTGTCATATTCTTCATGCAGTGTGGGTGTCTGTGTGCTACCTTTGAGTATGAGAAAATGGAATGAATTGCAGTCAAATTTTGGGTTATGAGGTTTTTGTTGTTTTGCATTGAAATTACGTGGTCGACATTCATGTTGGGGAGGTTTTTTAAGAAGCTTTGGATTGTGTTGTTTTCAGGATCAGCTTTGTGCGTCAGTCGACATTGTTGACTTTTGGGATTTTAGTGGGGTTGTGTTTGTGTGTTTGGGATTTTCTGTATTGTGATGGGAAATAATGCCAAATGTTGTATGTAGTTAGTATGTCTGTTCCCAAAATCCTTAGACTACTTTGATTTTGAATAAGTGCAGAATATATGCAAGGAATCTGAATGCTGAGAAGAAAATAATTATTCCTGGCATGTGCCAAACCTATTTACATTGTTAAAGTTTAAATAAAACCTAAAATATTTTTATATATAAAACGAACGAGATGCAGATATTTATGAAGAGGTATGGAATGCTTGTGTTGTTCCTCTCGTAAATGTCCTCGCATCACAGAGAGTGAGTGTTCTACTTTCCCAAGGGCACATGTGTCACGTCCCCGTCCCTCAACCGGCGAAGAGGACGCGACGAACATCAACACAGCGGGGAAAACAACCCATGAACATAAAAACAGAGGAGATCAATGCTGAATTTAAAACCTAAACAATAGGCATAATTCATCATACAAGGAGGCACAGTCCTTCAAACAATCAGCGGAAGCAAACATAGACATTCCAACATTTAACATCAATATAAATTACAGAGATGAAGTAACCGGCAGTACTTATCTTTTGATGAAGAATTAACCCGCAACCAGCTACGCCACTGCAACGTTTCACCCAACCATAGGCCAGCGTGCTCATCAGTCTCTCAGCAACGCTGCCACCCCCGAGCTGGGCATGATTCCTCAAGGACAAAGGGGACAATGTAGGCTTACACATAGCCAAGGGGACACAAAACAGCCAAACCAAATACCACTGGGTTCAACAGGCCTTCAACAAGCGGCCAAGCCAGCACCACCCAAGGGACAACCACTGCATACCAGCAGCCCAACAACCCTTCACAGCCCGGTGAAGAAGGAAAAACAACCAGGAAAAGATCCCAAGCCAAGGGTGAGACACAGCTCAAATCCAACCACACTGCTGAGTTGTTCTTGGCCCTAACGTGGCCAAAACAACTCAGCCACAACACCCAAAAGATGATTGCATCCACAGCAACCAAAACCAGGGCAATTCAACAACCCAAACTCACAATGAGTGATGGAAACCAATCACAGCCCACGAAGGTTAATAAACAGGGTTCCCCTCATAACCATGGAAACCCAAATGCAGACCCTAGCAGAAAATGGCTCACCACGAACACACAGTGGTCCAAAACGAAATTGGACACCACAGCCAACAAAACACAGGGAAAAACACTGCCCGTCCTGGGCAATGAAATCAACAGGAAAACAGATACAGACCGAGCTGGGGAAGAAATTACAGTCTCCCAGCCTGTAAGTGAGCGTGAGCAACAATGCTGAACCCACAATCAGCTGGTGGGGAGTGGATATGACCACATCATCCACAAATCCGCGGGGAAAGAAACTATGTGGGTAAAACCCAGAAATTTCTATGCGTGAAGACCAAAAACGGGAAAGGAATCCTCTGCGTGAGAATGCCCAGCAATAGAGAGGACGCGAATTTGCAAGTGCCTGCTCATTTATGCAACTCGTGGGAGAGAGTGGTGAATTTTTCCTGCGTTAGTGAAGAGAGCATGAAGGTTTTCCTTCCATTCTGAAGTCAACTGCTGGGTGGAGTGTGCATGGGGGCAAGGACTGACAGGCCTGCCACACCCATTCCTAGACAATAACTGCCTCAACTGCCAGCAGATATTTCTTAAATGAAAGTGGTTGGAATAAGACAAACGAAGAAGACACATGGGTATTTTCCCTCATTGGCCAAGGTTTGGCATCCCCCACCCCTTATCCTTCGGAACCATGCCCTTTTCATTCAACGTTGCGCTGCCGCAGCTGGTTGTGGGTTTATTTTAATTGATGTGCGTATTTACATGATGCCGAATTATAATGTGCCAAATAGCGCGAGATCCCATCGGCAACTACCTCTATTGCCGAAACATACACGACTAAATCGATGGTGGGATTTTTAATTGAGCTCCTCACCACGATTATTTACAATATATACATCATGCAAACGGGGTCAAAACCGGGGACATTACATTCCCCTCCCCCTTGGAATAACACCGTCCTCGGTGTTCCATTACATTGATACAATACATATACAATTGCACATCAAAATTTCAAAATTTGCAGGTCTGTCCCACGTTCAATCATCTACTTTGAACGTTCAAGACCAATCGGCTTCCATGGACTTTTCCTACTGGTTCTCAGCTTCTAGCTGATCCCAAAGTCTAGGAACTTTGCGGCTATTTCCTTCATCATGTTCCCTCATTGGACAGTCCCGATGTAAATGATGTCCTCCGCATCTCCAGCATCTCGCTGGCTGCTTCATCTTTACCTACTCAATTTCCTTTGAGTCTTCATGCCTGGACCGTTTCTTATCGGATCGCTTGGACAATTGTCCCGTTGCTGATCCACCTTCCTTTCCTTTGCCGATTGCTCCCAGGAGGCATTTCACCTCCCTTTGCAAACCAATAGAGTCTTGCAAAATCTGGTGGTTCATTTCACTCTGCCTTTTCTGTATCTTGAGCATCTCTCTAAGATTCTCTTGACTCTTGGAAATCACTTGAAGGAGACTTCCAGCCAAGTCCAACAACTTTTGATCTGCTGCCATGATCAATGTGCACCACCTGGTTTCACTTTTCTCACCTGTGGAATGCACCATTGAAATTCTTTCAGACCAAGCATAATATAGATATTGAAATCAGTTAGCTAATTACCCAATTGGCATGACAGTTCAAGTTCCATTAAGGAAAATTTCATATTTTTCATGCCTTTCCCCAACAGGCACATGAGCTCATTCATGTCCATTCCTGGGAAGGGAATTAACCATTCCAACATTCACAATTTACTTTAAGCAAATACACACATTTCATTTTAATCATACATGCATTAAACAATCCTTTGTTTTCACAATGCATAAACATATATATATAATAAAAAGGCAAGAGAGAGCAGTAAGAGTTTTTCCCCTCTTTGTTCTATTCCATCCTGGAACCCACACCACCACTGTGGCCCTTCATGCTCTCAGCCTCTTTCACTTTACCGTGAATGCTGGACCAATCCTTCTTGGTCATGACACTTAGTGTCTTTGGTCTATTCCAGACCTCTAAACCATGGAGTCTCCACATGGTTTGTCTCGGCTACTAGGACTCCCCCGCCCTACTAGCACCTTTTTCATTACCGCTCATTCCGAGCTTTCCAGGATAGTCACATGTCCACATGCACCTATAGGATGCTCTCATAGTCTTCGCTTCCAGCGATACCTATATCCAAACATTGAATAAATTCACATGTTTAGTTTATCCTCATTAGTTTCTATCTCTAGGACAAGAGCTTAAAACATCATAGCCAAATCATATACACATGTATATTCGTAAGCAAAATAATCCAATACTTATCTGTATTGTGCGTTTCCTCGTTCGTCCACAGGATCCTGCTTCGCTTTTCAAGCCTTGGGATCACCTATGGACTCAGATGTTAGGTTAGCACGCCGGCTGCTCCACAACATCAAATATTTAATGCCCAGCCAGTACATAACCATGTCAACTGGGCTTGGAACTTTATCATGACCATTTCCAGGTCTAGGATCTACTATGGATCCTTAGGCATATCACAACCCATCATACGCTTATGTCAACAATGACACATACACTTATATCAACATGCACTTATACCAACATACACTTATATCAACAATACACTTATATCAACCATTTACCTTTACCTTTAGCCTGTCAACACAAGCAACACAAGCAATACAAGCAAACTCATCAGCATCATTTCTCTAAAACTGTAATCACATTTCATATCATTCACTATCAAATATTGAGACACCAAGAGTGCGTCCACTCCCTAGAGTGTAATCAGTATTGAAAACCCTTTCATGACTCGACATCGGAAAAGTGTGCACTCTCTTCCGGTGTGTGCCATGTAGGCCCTATGCATACTCAAGCAATTGGTCATCATGGAAATAAATAAAAACATGTTCTGCATATGGAATTTAATAATTAAACATGCATATTCATAGCAAGGGTCACATAACACTTATTCATTTGCTATCGCAGTATGCCTTTGTATCTGTTAGGCACCGTCAAGGAGTTGGGAAAAACTGAATGCTAAGCTGGTGAGCTCGCTGCAGAGCTAGGAACACCTACACCAGAACTAGTCTGACTTCTAAGACACCCACACACACCCAACACAAGGAATCAGTCCCTTCTCTGCTACTTAGTCGCTCAGGCCCTGCATTCCCTTCTAGTGCTATACCGGGGTTGTGGAGAAGAAAGTCAGCCCTCTAGCTTTGTCTGTGTGGCTTCCAATCACCAAGTTTAAGCAACCAAGCCCCCATCCTTGCTTCCTTTTTATGTTTCATATTCACACATGTCTCACCGACATAGCCCATACCATCTCACTCATGTCATTACCAAACATGCAGTGCAGATGAGACATTTCAAAATGTC
>LPNX010634783.1:0-20846 GCA_001517045.1 Pseudotsuga menziesii
GATTCGCGGATGGTGCAAGCCATCACACTCAACACTCAGCCTTAGCTGCTTGGGTGATTTTTACTCCTATGGGTCATGTACTGTCTTCAGGAGGTGTATGTATACGACCATCTTCCAACAATGTTGCTGAATATAGTGCCGTTATCGAGCTTCTACGGGATGCCATTTCGCATGGTGTTCTCCCTCTTGAGGTACGTCTTGATTCAGAGTTAGTAGTGTCACAGCTAAATGGTTTGTACCATGTTAGAGATCCAATGTTATTGAGGAGATTCTTACGTGTGAGATTTCTAGAACGGCAATTTGAGAACATAACATATATACACATTCCAAGAAATTTTAATCAAATTGCTGACTCATATGCTAACTATGTGTTAGATTGGCATTTGTTTCATTCATTATAAATTAATCATAAACACAATTTTTACACATGTAAATAAATAAACCAATCACCATAAAAAAAAATTATATACATCAAAAGTGTGGTAATACATAGTGTCATAATACAAAATTGGGGCTTTGAAAGCCACCATCATATACACGGTAGTACAAAATAGATACACTCCCAGGCGTCTAGTCCTGTGGAGGTGGATGAGGGTTGTGATCATGATATGTCACCATAGCTCTAGCTAGCCGCCGGAATAAACACACCCATGCATGTGGTACACCAACCACCTGTCTCTGCATAGCCTCAGGCAAGTCCTCGACTTGCACCATGGGAATCGTGTGAGTCAGTCGCACAAAGTTGGTATGGATGCTTTGGAGCGTTCTCTCCGCATCCACACCGGTGATGTCGTCTCCTCTTCCCCTCCATCTATGACGTGGGAATCCCTCTGGTCGCCGTGGTCCCACATCTGCACATGAATGGTAGATGTCACTATGTATTGTCACCCAAAAACATGTCTTTTTGATTCCATTAATCAAGAAAACACAAAAAAAATTAAATACTTCAAAAATTTAAAAAAAGACTAAGGGTCGAGATTCGTTACCTATGTCTCCATATGCTGATCCTGGTGGTAATGGCATGTCTGGGTCTCCTCGGAAGTCTATCCCTGCATAAGGGTAGTCCTCTATGGTGATAATCTGTCGTCGCCACCATGGAAAAAAGCATGCTGGATAAGGGTTGGCCACCCTACCACCCCCCAGTCTGTGCATCGTGTCTGCCCAACGTTGTTGGGCCGGATATCGAACCCCGTGGAGAGGAACATCCACTCTAGGGCTCAATCCTGGAACACGCTCGAAGAAAAACGTGCTCAAGATACTGCTGAACCCGAAGTTTCGTATACTACCTGCCTTGCACTCGCTGAGCTGATGTTTCATGTTTCTCAGTAGGGAAGTGCTCTAGTCATAGATGGTCGGTGTCATGCACTCCACCACATAGAACATCAGTGGCCGAGAGGCCTGATGGAGTGATGCTAAGCCTGCTATCCTGACCAGCATCAGTAGTATGGCCTTTAGGCCCAGTACCTGTATAGCATTGGTGGGAAATTGACTCCCCACCTTCTCCGTCTCTGGGTAGCAGTACACAGCTATGTACTCATTGATAGTCAGCCCATGACCTGGCCCTCCATGGGCATGAAGGTTCACCATCTCACCCCGCTGTCATAGACCTATGATAAATTAGATATCCTCCACCTCAATGGTGAGGGACATACCGTCTAGCTGGAAGGACTCTGAGTCCGGATCCCAATAGTCTACAAGCATCTGTAGTAGTCCTGGTTTGGCCCTCAAGCCTCCTAGGCACCAAAACTTGTAGAGTCCGCACCTTCTTAGAGCTTCTTGAGCCATTCTGTCATCCCTTACTACTTCCTCTACATCACCATGCTCGCGTTCTCGCCACTCTAGCACCATCCTGCATGAGAAGTTGACCAAAATTTCCATTAGATTCTTAGAAATCCTTATGCGCGGCATCATACGTGGCTGTTTTCAAAATAGCCACATATGTACGCGGTTTCTGGTCCCTTTTCCGCGTATATCCAGCCCTATACGCGGAAAAAACCTCGATATCGACATGGGCCGTAGCGCTCATGTAAGTTTGGCCTTTAAAAATTCATTTGACCATGAAAAATTATAAAATTTGTATTGAAATGCAAGCTGAGAACATGAGTAAGTACCTGGAAGAATCGGTTGTGAATTCCGCCGACTGGATCTCCTGGAATTTGCAGTTGAATATCAGATCTCAAATGGGTAAAAGTTTCAAATGATTTATATTTTTTACTATTTATAGAAAAATTTTCAAATATTTGAAAATTTTTACCCCCTTTCCTATAGTTTTGACCGTTTCTAAGCTTTTTGGACCGTTTCTGACCTAATCTGTGATGTAGAAGACCGTTTTCAGTGATGTTTCAGCCTTTGGATTGACCCGTTCGTACTGATCTCAGGTATAACATCTATACTAGCATATAGGTTAGGTTCACCACCATTTGCATTTTGCATGACCTTATGACCATGTCACTATATCCTTAGGTACGAACCCACTCTATTATGTCACGGAACCTTCTTGCTGCTATAGAAGTGGCATGATATGAGTGGTAGAGACTCACCTTACATGGGTACCCTAGTTAGCGCCATATTTTCATTTGGTGCCCATGACGATGTTTCCCCCTTTAGGGTGTGGGATTCCGTTGTATAGTTTTGCCATGACATTTAGCAAGAGCCTCATACTCCTCTTGATCTTATGCTGGCCAGTTTCCCCCCAGACTCCCCTTATATCGAGTTGTGAATGCATTATCATGAGCTTTTCCTATCTTATTGAGCTTTATGCCGGCTTCCCTGACATTGCGTTTCAGCCATATAGCCCAAGCTTGTCTCATGTCTAGCCATGCAGAGCCTTTATTTATATCCTTCACTGCTTGATTCCCTTTTTACCGGGAGGGGATTTTTCCCCCGAGTGTCGATATCCTACACATGTATCCTTGCATTGAGCATAGGTATGTTCCACTGCTTGGAACTAGGTTGTTTGCCTTTATGACACTCGTCTCCTTCTAGTTTGTAACTATAAAGCTAGTTTATTCTTTTTTCAAGCTTTTCAAATAACTGAAAAAGACCAAAAAAAATCAAAAAACCAAAAAGCCGGATAAGAAAAGATATTATCTTTGGCAGCTGTCGAGTTGTGTCACCTTCGAATAGAGCACTGTATATCACATCCATTGGTTGGGTTATAGTTTGACTTAGGAGCTGTACTCATTATCTGAGTTTTACCTCCACCGACTGGTTAAGCTTCCAGTCCCTATGGAGCCTCTACTGATGCCTCCTGCATCATAGAGATGTCCCAGTTTGTATATCGAGTCTATGCTGCCTTCATTCAGTCACCATACGCTGTTATGCTCTTGTTCGAAGGAAGTTGAAACCTGAGTCGGCCATTCCTCAGTTATCTTGACTTTGCATGTTGGCCATTCCCAGTACAGTTACTGGTTCGTGCACTTTATGATCAATTTCTTCCATATTATACAGCCTTGCTGAGTACCTCGTGTTGGATGATGGGGGATTCCTTAATTCCATCCTTCCAGCGGATTTCATCCCATCGACTTCATATCATTTATTCTGGGATTGAAGTCTAGAGTCATTTTGGGTGCCTTGAGACTTGCAGTCATCAGTGGCAGGTTCAGTCACCATCGACAGTTTTGGGAATACATCAATGTCCCCTGATCGATGGATTCTCTCAAGTGTTCGACCTCAACACATTTATTCACACTTGTTAGTTTGCACTCTAGTACCTTGATTCCCATTTTCATTATTGGTGGGTGATCTCGCATCTGTTAACGGTATACATCAATGACCGGTAATCAGACGATGGACTACTATGTTAGACCTCAACACCTCTATTCGCATAGTAGTACATGTACTCGTAGCAGTTTATGTAGAAGACCTTCCAGATTGGTGGCATCCACTATATGCTACCTCCTTGATCGTGCCAGTGTTCATGAGATTTCAGCTCTCGTGACTTGTTCCAGTATATGTCAGACATTTCCAGCCACTATGGATACCTTGATCCATTATATATCTTCAGCCTTTGTGGAGATCATTGTACTTTGTATATCTTCATCATGGAGATTCTGATCTATGTATATTGTACGTGGTGATGACCACATATGTTCTATCATGTTTCATGCCTATTCATGGCCATTGTACTCTTATGTATCCGGGACTGCTATATGTATTCACAGTTATATGCAAAGTTGTATTATGGTATTATGCTAATTGGGTGGCTGGTCTTCCATTTGGGTACCTTCATCACTTCACTTCTGGGATGGACTTATAATGTATTTCGGCCATCGTATAACCCCTCTGATCTCATACGTTAGGGGGCATCTGTTATAGTGGATTTCACCACACTAGGTGAATCACACATTGTATGGCCTTCCCCTGTCCCGCTGCAGACTCATTATTCCATATGGACCATTTGTTGTCTTTTGATGTATCATTGACCATCCCTAAAAACATTAAAAAAATGATATACGCGGCATTTTCCCCGATAGCCGCATACATACACAGATATTCCCTTGATAGTCGCGTACATCAGGATGTGTGCATAATCCAAAACTGTTGGAGCATTCCTTGACTTGGATCTGACTCATATGACTCCTGGCCTTCCATATTCCTTGAGATCGCACGGATTCGACCTTTCAGTATCACTTTGAAAAGCTATATAAGGAACCATTGAGACATTGAAAGCATAAGAGAGAATTGAGAGTATCGAAACTATAGTCCATTGTTTCCAGAACTATACTTGAGTCTGCATCCCTTTGTCCCTTTGGAGCATTGTTGTGTTCTTCCCAAGCTTGCCCTTGTTAGTGAGCTTGCTATTGGAGTGATGGAGGATTGAGGTGGTGGAGGCCCAAGTGGGGGATTCAGTTTCTCCGGTTCGCAGACGTGTCGTCAGAGGTTGTCACTTGTAATCTTTGATTCATATTAATAGAAATATCTTTTCCTGTCCAGTAATGTGTATTTGAATGAATATTGTATCCATTGGAATATGTCAAATGCTTATACATTATTGATTATATATGCTAGAATAGATCTAACACCATGAAATATAGTATGCTTGTATTGTTTACTTGTTGTTGAGGACGTGCTATAACAATTCAAGCTGAAGATTGGAAAGCTCAACGGGGATCTACTTCAACCGTCTGGAATAAGGTACGAGGTTCGATCCTTTAGTGTTAGATGTTTTTATTTCTATTGCATATTGGGAAAGATTGATTTTTGGAGTCTAGCTGTCTATTGTGGTACCCCAAGCCATAGGAATTTCTCTCCGTAACATAAGGTTATGTGTAAATTTTAGAGACTTAAATAAAGTTCTTTGAAGGACAATTACCTGTTGTCGAAGATGGACCAAATCCTACAGAGGATGGTGGGATCAGAAAGAATATCCACTATGGACGGCTTCTCTGGTTACAATGAGGTGAAGGTGCTACCTAAAGACCAAGAAAAAACTATTTTCACTACACCTTTGGGTACCTTCATGTATGCAAAGATGCCGTTCGGATTAATCAATGGTAGAGCAACTTTCCAACGTTCCATGGATATTGCTTTTCCAGAAGAAAGGGACAAATTTGTGGTGATTTACATGGACAACATTATTGTATATTCCCGAATGATCAAGGATCATATTAGGCATTTATAAAGGGTTTTCATCAAGTGCAGGAATTATGGCATCTCATTAAATCCTAGAAAGTCAAACTTTTCTCTAGAAGAAGGAAAGTTGCTGGGGCACATCATTTCGAAGGAAGGAATCAGGATTGATCTAGACAGGGTAAAGGGCATCTTGAGAGTGGAGGAACTGAGGAGTAAGAAGGAAATATAGTCTTTCATCGACCAAGTAAATATCTTGAGGAGATTCATCCTTAGATTTGCTGAAATCCTAATGAACATTACCTATATGTTGAGGAAAGATCATGAAATCAAATGGACGACAGAAGCCAAGAAGTATTTCAAAGATATAAAACAGGCCATTTTAGAAGATCCTGTACTAATCAGTCTAGATTTTGAGAAATATTTCTTAGTGTTCTTGTATGCTTCAGAGCATACTATGGCGGTAGTTTTGCTGCAGAAAAATGATCGGGGTGAAGAACAGCCTATAGCATTCTTCAGTAAAATATTGAGAGATGGATAACTGGAGTATAATATAATGTAAAAACAAGCTTATGCTTTGGTTAAGGCCCTGAAATATTTCAGAATCTACCTCATCCATTCCCACATAATTGCATATGTACCCAACAACATGGTGAAAAGCATACTTACATAGCTGGATCCGAAGGGGAAGAGAGCTAAATGGGTTGCAGTGATTCTAGAGTATGACATAGAAATTAAGCCCACAAAATTGATCAAAGGGAAAGGATTTGCTAAAATGATGATGGATTCCCATTGTGACTCTTTGCAGCTAAATTTTTTAGCTGTTCAATTTGATCGGTTGGAGGAAAATGTACAGGTGAAGCTCATTTTTCTACATCCCCCTGGTATGCTGATATTATTTTTGTATTGCAGAATTTACAACCTCTTGCAAAGCAAAACCATAGCCAGATCCGTAAAACTGAAGATTGTGAAATTTTGCATCATAGAATAATATATTTATTGGAAAGACGCTAGGGGAATACTGCAGAATTGTCTTCTGTAAAACGAAGCTCAACATATAACAAAGGAATTCCATGAAGGATATTATGGAGGTAATCATTCCTGGAAGGTAACCGCAAAAAAAATTATGAGGGTAGGATTTTATTGGCCTTTGTTGTTCCAAGATGTATATAAGGAAACAACTAAATGCCATCAGTGTCATATTTTGAAGGGAAAAGAAAAGTGGTTTCACTTGCCCTCAACCCTATATCTATAGAAGCACCTTTCCAGTAGTGGGGGTTGGATTTCATCGGAGAGATAAACCCAAACTCCTCAAGACAGCATAGGTGGATTCTAACATCTACTGATTATTTCACAAAGTGGATTGAAGCCATACCCACCAGAAGGGCTATATAAGAGGTAATAAGGATTTCTTAGAAGATAATATTTTGGTGAGATTCGGCTGCCCTAAGCGAATTATGACAGACAACGCACCTGTGTTTAAGTCCAAGAAGATTATCAATTTTTTCCATAAATATCATATAAGCCTAAATCACTCTACTGCTTATTACCCACAGGGAAACAAACTGGCATAATCCTCTAACAAAAGTCTCGTGAGGATTATTAAGAAGCTGTTGGAGGATAAAAAAAAGGCTTGGCACATGAAGTTGAAATATGTCTTGTGGGCTGACAGAATCAACACAAAGAGGGCTATCGATATGTCACTGTTTCAATTGGTATATGGGCCGAGGTAATTTTTCCTGCATCTCTAGGGGTTCCAGTCATGAAATTGTTACGAGACCCATTTGATGAGATTAATCCCATTCAAAGAAGGATCAACCAGATTATTGAACTGAATGAAGTGAGGGACAAAGCTTATGATAAAGTCAAGATACACCAGGAGAAGATAAAGAATACCTTTGACGAAAGAATAAAGGAGGATGTTTTCTAGGTCAATGACCTGGTGTTGAAGCGTAATGCCCCACGTGAAGAAAAAGGTAAACATGGAAAATTTGACCACTTGTGGGTGGGTCCATACCTTATTGTGACACTCAGAGGATATAATGTCTTCGTTCTGCAGTATCCAGATGGGTCACACTACGAGGGGGGGCCAGTGAATGGGAGGTTTCTGAAACGTTACCTGGAGTAAAGGGACTAAAGTCCATGTATCATAGTGTAAATACATTTTATGTTTTAGTCAATACAGGTGGTGAATCAAAATATTTGAAGCCCACGGATAAGGCCTTAAGATCGGAAGAGGTAACCGTTCTTTCAAATTATGTTTTCTTTCAGAAAGTAAAATAAGAGGATCTTGTCAATGGATTCGGTGACTAGTCTACGGGTTATTTGCTACCTCGCTGGGAGGATAACATCCCTTGTGGAGATGATTGTTAACACCATATCAAAAGTGTTGGGATGGCACCCTTAGAGTTTGTAGGGATGTTGATGGCATCTACGAGACGATGTTCAGCCACTAGAATAGGCCATGGTGGAAAATGAAGTAAAGGACAACGTACATTGGTGGCCTCAACTTGAAGTAATGAAGATTGAAGGTGGCAAGGCATTTCATGAATTGTATATGCAGGGTAAAGTAGGGGGTGTCATATGCACTAAAGGCATTAAATGGGAGTCATAATAGAAAGCTAAGATTGATATGAAGACAGATCAATGACGTCAAAGCATTTCGCATGGCAAACATGCTTGGCCAATACCTCTATTTCAAATCGCAAAATAGGTTAAAGAGTGGAGGAATATGACGAACGAGATTGGGATACAAGAAGATCCATGAATATAAATGATTTCACATCCTAGACTAGCAAGGACGTAGTCTCAATTTCAAATTGTGAAAAGTGGTACTGGCCGCTCAGATCGATGGTCACTACAAGAGCGGAGATAGATCTGTGATGGTGGTTTATTTTGTGATCTAAAATAGTGTGGATGGGGTCAGGATCTCATATCGTGAAAAGTGGTAGGGCACACTCGGATCGATGGTCGTGAAAAAAATTTGATATTGATCGATGGATAAGAAGAATACCGTGAGGTAAAGTCACTCACCAGATCAGGAAGGGAAAAGTAGATAAAAGGTTAAATATTTTAGATATGAATGGCCTCAATGAAGGGGACTTGGAGATCGATGACAAAGGTAAGCATTCCCATATTAAGCTGCACACACGTGAGATGAGTAAGAATGTAGCATAAATGACCTCACATACCAAAGGCTCAGATCGCGAGGAGAAAGATCCATGGCGCAAACTGCATAGGAAAGGCGCGAAGGTCACGCTGTATAGAAAGACATAAAAGGATTTACATGGAGTTGGAAAGCTTTGTCTTTTCCAAAGCCTCGAAACCACCAAATACCTGACCACTACAGAGCGCCAACAAGAAAAAACTAGGAGACTTTGATAAAAAGAAGGTAGGCCCTTGATACCTCCTCAGTGCTATTTGAAAATGGACATGGTAGGAGAAGAATAAGTGGTAGAGGTGAGAGATGATGTAGAACCAGAGGTCGCATGCCGAAGGGTAGAGGAAAGTATCATAAATGAGAATGTGTTGGAGGAGCAATTCAGTATGTCGACTTGAATGATAGCCAACTTATTCGATCAGCCGACTAAATCAGTTAGCCGACTAATTAGAGATTAGGTCGGCCACCTAAGGTCGTGTCAGTTGAGTGAACCGACAGGTAGTTATTTTGTAACTGTTTGTAAATCATATATATTAGGCTGTTGGGCCAGATGAGAACTTGGTTCAGTTCTCTGCACTATATGGGCCCTCTCATGTTAATATAATCTGTTATTCTATCTATTGGTTCTTATCTATTGTCTTTGTTATGTATGTATGCTTTAGTATGTATTATTGGTAACCCTATGTGATCTGTGAGATTATAAAATTGGTTCAATTGCTGGTAGTACA
The DNA here is from genome assembly GCA_001517045.1 of Pseudotsuga menziesii. Lineage (NCBI taxonomy): Eukaryota > Viridiplantae > Streptophyta > Pinopsida > Pinales > Pinaceae > Pseudotsuga > Pseudotsuga menziesii. Next base: position 9,460 of record LPNX010634783.1, read on the forward strand.
TGTCTGAGATGTATGCAAGCAGATGATATCAGAATAGGAGATTAAGGACTGGTGGGAGCATAAAGTAGCAAATTATTTGCAGAATTACACATGAAGAAACATATTGACGACCACACAAGCAAAAGAAAGATTCTTTACAGAGACACATGAGAAGTTTGTAGAATCAATGCCCCAACTTCTAAAGAAACTCCTGGATGAAAAATACGAAAGGGACTAGAGATCAATAGTTACTAGAAAAACTAATTCGCGGGGGAAGAACAAACTTGTCGGAGTGGTTTGAAAAAATCGTCGACGAATTTTGCAAGGAGCAAGTAGTAGAATACAGAACTTCGGTGGAAACTGTCAAGAATAAATTCTACACAGACCTCACTATGAAATTTTTGTGTTCCTTACCAACCTTGCTGTTTAATTTCTTGATCAAGAAGGGAGTGGGTCATATTGTCGAACCCCATCCATCACTTCGCGGACTGCCATTAAACTCTAACTAGGTGAAAAAGCAAAAGAGGTTGGAAAATTCATTGCCGAAAGGGAGTGGGAATACTTCCTAAGCAAGCAGACCAAACTATCTGGGATTTCTAAAGTGTTGGGTAGGCTATGGGGGGGTAGTTGGTCATATGTCGGAATAAAGTGGAGTGGATTCTAGTCGACTAAAGGAGATACCAATCACCAGTAATGAGAAGTCAACCTAAAAAGGAAATCAAGAAGACAGTGTCACACAAAGGTATGGCGGACTTCCATAAAATAGAGAGGGAGAGGAGGCTATAAAGTAGGGAAGAAAGAAGAGAAAGAGCCTTAACGCTGTAGAGAGGAATGAGTACTAGGGTGACTGACCAGGAAAGAGATCCATCAGAGTCAGGTCATGATCGACAAGAAGAAGGCGTGGAAGAAGAGGCGTCCCCTATGGAAGAAGAATTGTGGATAGATCATCGAGAAGCTCTCCAATTAGAAGTTCCCCAGGAAATAAAACCTCCGATAGATCCACGTACCTGAAAACAAGCTATTGTCGAAGAGGACCTGAGATTAGGAGCTGGTGACTTTGGTATATGGAATCGACTAGATGATGAAACATACATGGGTAGACATCTAATTATCCATCGACCAAAAGAAGGAAATTGGGTTATGCTTCAAGTGGTACCCTCCAATCGAGGTATCAAGTTACTTTTACTGACACATGAAGTAGCACCCTCCTGCCAAATACAACTTTGGAAGACACAGAACATTCAGAACTGTGGACAAATAATTGCAGTTGGACATTGACAGAAGAAGTTGACACTAAATGACTGCTGGTCGAAGAGGAAATGACAAAAACAACCAATGGGAATGAGAGTTTCATCAATGATAGTTCTGCAGAGAGGACTAAGCAAATAACCCCACCGCCCACACCACCACCTCCACCATCGCCACCTCCTGAAGAAAGCAGTGACAGTGACTCTGACATGGGTCATGGGTCAGCACACATTCCCCTATATGAGGGTGATGAGGACCCCAGATGACTCTGGTTCATCTGTGAGTCGACTTGCGAGGCTAACCAAGTTACGGATGAAGACAGGAAGATGGCAGAATTCGTTGGTGCCTTGAGGAAAAGGGCATTAACTTGGTACATGACATTTTTTGAAAGAACACCCCGAGCAACCAAAGCCGAGATCAAAGCATAATTTCTATCATTTTTCAAAACTCCAGATGCAAAACATCTGGCAGCAAAGAAACTAAAAATGACATCGCAGAAGCCAGGAGAAACTGTCTGAGATTATGATAAACGATGGAAATAACTTCTTAGCCAATTGGACTATGCTATTGATGAACAATTATTATTCCAGTGGTTTCTTGTAGGTTTATCATAGAAAATTCGACGACACATAAGTCTGGAGACATTCAAGACTTATGAAGATGCACTTACAAAATCTCTCCAAGTAGAAATCGATGAGGACATACCAGCATACTCCACCGATCACAGCTTAGAAGAACAACTTGAGAGCGTATATAAGTCATTAAAAGAATTAAACCTCAAAATTCAGGATATCTGGTGCACGAAGTGCTCGACGTCCGGACATTAAAAAGACAACTATCGATAGGACATCAGCCGACAGGGTGTTTGATTTATGCAGACTAAATGTTTTTGCAACATTTGCCAAGAGCATGGAGACCAGTCGACAAAATATTGCCCATTCAACTTGAAGAATGGCAAGGCATCTTGGTGTGCAATCTGTGAAACTAAAAATCATAACACGACCGACTACCATCTGAATCTCAAGAACCGACAAAATTATCATGCACTATATCAGAACAACATAGTTGCATAAAGTAATGAGCAAAACCACATGCCAAACGATCAGAACAATCAAAGATACAAAGGTTGAAGATATGAGCACTGGTATGACAAATGATGTGGAGGCTATGGAGGTCAAGGCCGATTATTTGGGAATCAAGACAACCGACCATGTTGACCCATCCAATGTTTCACATGTTATAAGGAGGGACACCGACATGCAAACTGTCCATACAAGGATAGGACTGACCTAAAATTTTGTACTAATTGTGGCGTAGGGGATCACTCATTAGAGGATTTCCCTATTATGCTTGAAAAGATAAATAAAAAGAAGAATGTTAATGTGTTTTCATGTGTGCAAAAACATGATACTATCAATAGAAATAATTTACATATCGTAACCTGACAAGGGACGAAAACTAGGTGTGATAACCCCCAAATAAGCAAGATAAAAGAAAAAAATGTTTATCCTGACCCAGTTAAAGAAAAACAAATATATAAACATGCAACAAATATATTTAGAGGATTTGCTCGATAGGAAGAAGAAGTTAATAATCAACAAGACGTAGTAAAGGAGCTAATAAAGTTGGTACGCAAAGATAAAACAATATCACAATTCATCGACTTACTGTATAAAATTAAACACAACAAAGACACTGAAAAACAAACAAAGAATATCTGCAGCTTAAACCAAAAAGATAAAAGTGATGCCGACCCACTTTTCGACTTGGAAATTGAAGGATACCATGTCTGACAAGTTGTACTAGATTTCAGATCACAGGTAAATATTATGACTCAACACACATGGTAATAGTTAGGCAGACCCCAACTATATGAGTCAGGTATATACCTGAAACTAGACGACCAAGGCCTAATTGAACCTATTGGAGTCTGGAAAAATGTTGACACCACAATTAAGGGAATATCAACCAAAGTTGACTTTGAAATGATTGACCCTAAGGAATAATCCAGCTCCTTCCTAGCGTTAGTAGGTCGACCTTGGGGAAGAAAGATGAAAGCGTTGATATCCCTAGATAAAGAGAATAAAATTAAAAGGAAACGAAAAAAAGGTCATTGTACCTATTCATCCATCCCAAGGATAACCTTGGATAGAACCTATCGGTGAAGAATTTGATATCTGACAACTTTATCAGATACAAAATAATGCAGATTATACAGAACCTAATATCTATGGAGAACTTCATTTAGGAAACCAAGACTCAGTAGAATATAATTCAAATGCAGAATTATATGATTGGGAAGTTGAGAACTATGAAACACAAGCAATAGGGTGTTGGACTATCCAAAAAGTATAGAAAAATCCCACCCAACAGTGATTCATAGTATCCATTATATCAAAAATATTTGAGAAAAAAAATTAGGGAATACCCTACTTTAAAACCTACAAATGTAAATAATACACAAATACCAAGATATAAGGAAAGATAATCACCAGTCACGCACATAGAACAAGTGTCCAAAAATATTGGTGAACATGGTCGACTACAAAGTTTAGTAGAGACTTTTACAGGACAAGCTGCTAGATGGTGGGATGCCCATCAGACAAGACTGCATACCTGGACAACAACTTCGACTTACTTTGTAGAAAGGTTTGGAGGAAAGAAGTTAACCAACCAATCTCAGATACCTATTTTCATTCAAGGACAGAATCCAGAAGACCATATTAAGACATGTGAAAAAGAATGGAGAAGACTTGGGTACAAAGATGAAATTGCATGGCCACATCTGTTCCCATCAACCCTCGCTGACTTACCAAACAAATAGTATACGATGGAAGAAACCCGAGGTGAAACATTCCTATGGCATGAATTTAGAGAAAATTTTATCAACGATTTCAACTTTATACCACAAAATAATAATTTGGTCGAAACAACAAAGCAGATTCATGAATTTATATAGCCGATTGAAAAGAAACCCTTAAAAGATAACCGATAGACAATGGACTGTAACAATACACAAACCAAGACAATGCCATAGTCGACAAGACTACAATTGGAAAATGAAAATATAGAAGGGAAAAGCTTTAGATGGAAATCAAACCATGTTGAAACGACCAAACCTATTCGCATAGTATTCAAAGTTGGAACAACCAACAAGGACGATACCGATCGAATGACTACAGCCGACTTTCCTGCCACATTCTCACCATTTAAAGAAGGAAGTCGACCAATCAATGAAGCCAAAGCACAAGAATGGCTAGATTATAAGGCCAAAACTAGAGAATTTGACATCTTAAATGATGACCGACCAAAAATGGAAAAGATTGGAGACTACTGGAGTGAAGAGCAGGCAACAGAAATAATGAACCTCTTAAAAGAGTTCCAGGATGTATTTTCCCAAGATTATATAGATCTCAAAGGTTTAGTCCACAAAATGGGTGAAATGAAAATTGACACTAAACTTGATGTTCGACCTATGAAGAAAAGTCCATATAAGCTAGCTCATAAATACAAAAAGATAGTAAAAAAGGAGATTGATAACATGCTTGTAGCAGGCATCATCTACCCTATTGACCAATCAGAATGGGCAAGTCCAATGGTTGTTCAACCTAAGAAACATGATCCAACCAAATTAAGAATTTGTGTCAACTTCAGGGACCTAAATAAAGTGACGCTAACAGACCCATTTCCAACTCCTTATGTAGATGAAATCTTAAATGAAGTTGCAGGACATGAATGCTACTCATTTGCAGATGGAATCTCAGGTTATAACCAAGTGCCAATAGCTAAACAAGATTAGAAAAAGACAACATTTGTATGTGAATTTGGCTCATTTTATTACAAGGTTATGCCTTTTGGATTAAAGAATGCACCTACAGTATTATCTAGAATTGTGGTCAAAACATTCCAAGAATATATTTATAAAACCATGGAAGTATAATTTGATGATTGGACAATATACTCCATGTTAAAAGATCATTGCAAGTGTCTAAGGCTTATGTTGGAAAGATGTTAACAAACCCAGTTAGCTTTAAACATCAGTAAGTGCATATTTGTGACCCCCATAGGGATATTGTTAGGACACATTTTCTGTAAGGAAGGCATTAAGGTCGACTTGGAAAAAATCAAAATTATCCTTGACCTAAAACCACCAGTAAACTCAAAACAAGTCAGGGTGTTACTTAGCCACATAGGCTATTATAGAAAATTCATAAGATATTATTCAGATATGACCTATGCACTAGAAGAACTATTAAGGGAAGATAAAGAATTCAACTGGATAGAGGAATGTCACATATCATTTGAAAAACTAAAAAGAAAACTAGTTGAAGCACCAATCCTAAGGTTTCCAAACAGGTCGACTAAATTCCATGTCCACATCGACGCATCAGGTCTAGCAATAGGAGCAATCCTAACTCAGCTAGGAGATGATTGAATGGATTATCCTATAGTTTACAGTAGCAGGAAACTAAACAAAGCTGAACAAAACTATTCGACAACAGAAATAGAAGCATTAGGAATGGTCTTTACACTACAAAAATATTGACATTATCTCCTAGTTAATCTATTTATCTTTTACACTGATCATCGGGCATTAAAATACCTTGTGAACAAGCCTCTACAACATGGAAGAATTTTTCGATGGCTGCTTCTATTCCAAGAATTTTAGTTTGAATTCATTGTCAGACCATGTAAGTTAAATGTCGGTCCCAACCATTTATCTCGAATCAACACAGGAGAGGAACCGATAGGAGTCAAAGACGACTTACCAGATGCACATCTATTTCAAATAGAAGTAGTCCCGACAGAGCTAGAGGAAATAGCTTAGTTTTTAGAAGATGGACAAGCACCAGAAGGTATGAGTACAAAAAAGAAATACATCTTAGCCATGAAAGTTGCACCTTATAGCCTCATAAATGGATTCCTGTACAAAATGGGTTTAGACGACATCCTTAGAAGGTGTGGACTAGAACATGAAAGGAACAACATTATGCATGAAGCACATTATGGACCTGTAGGAGGACATTTCCAATTAGACACAAATGTAAAGAAAATCCAACAATCAGGGTTATGGTGGCTGACACTTCACAAAGATTGCAAAAGCTTTGTAAGACAATCTGACAGATGCTAATGACTAGGTCGACCCCTTCCTAGCACATAAATGCCATTGATATCGGTAAACCCAAGTTTGAAATTTGAAATTTGGGCCATCGACTTCATAGGACCATTTCCTATACCAGCAAAATGAATAGGTGCAAGGTACATAATAACTGCAGTTGAATATGTAACCAAATGGGCAGAGGTAGAACCAGTCGACACATGTTCCAGTGAGATAACTGCTAAATTTATATATGAGAATATCATTACCAAATTTGGATGTCCATTAACCCTAATTAGAGACCATGGAACAAACTTTATTAATAGAACTATCAAAACCCTAACAGACCAGTTCCAAATTGACCATAGTCGGAGTACAGCACACCATCCTCAGTCGAATGGAGCAATTGAAGCATTTAACAAAACATTAACAAAAGGACTAACCAAAATATGTAATGCTAATAAAGACGACTGGGATGAGAAGATACATGTAGTACTATGGGCATACAGAACAACATACAAACTCTCAACCGACCAAACCCCTTTTCGACTAGTGTATGGACAAGAAGGAGTAGTTCCACTACACTTCTGACAACAGACACCTATTATCGCAAAGATTTTACATGTCGATGTCGAACAAGGAAGAAAGGACCAAATATTGCAACTAAGTAAACTCGAAGAACACTGACTAGTGGTGATACAACATCAAGAAATCCAGAAATGGCAACAAAAAGCATTGCACGACAGAAACATCAAAAACAAAAACTTGTCGGTAGGATACCTTGCTTTACTATACAATAGTCGGGTAAAAGGAAAACCTAAAAAGCTCCATACATAATGGATGGGACCCTACGTTGTCGAAGGAATGCATGCCAATGGATCATTCTCACTAAAGACGTTGCAAGGCATAGTATTTCAAAAACTCATTAATGGAGCTCGACTAAAATGCTACAGAAACTAAAACAAACACATTTAAAAAAAAAGAATATAACGACCATAACGGTTAAACAAAAACTATAAAAACCTAAAAATCCAAAAAAGCAAATAGTATTGTTATACGCACAAAACTATGATAGGAAATCACCACTTCGACAACCGACATCATGCCCATCGACATAACACCATCCACCATTCTCATAACTGACATCGACCGACAACCTTGAAAGAACACAAAAAAGACCTTTCCAAGTAGAGAGAGCAAGGAAAAAGGAATCTTGGAAGTAATCCACTTCGATGTATGCCGTCCGATGTCATCCGGTTCATTAAGTGGGTATGCATATTATGTTTCTTTCATTGATGATTTTTCTAGGAATACATGGATACATTTCTTGAAAAGAAAGGATGAAATATTCAGTAAATTCAAGGAATTCAAAGCATTGATCGAGAACCACACAGAGAAAAAAATCAAGACCTTTCGATCAGACAATGGTAGAAAATTCACATTAGATGAATTCAAGGAATTATGCAGAGATTCGGGGATTAAGAAGGAGTTGACTACTCCATATAATCCACAACAGAATGGGGTTGCATAAAGGAAGAATAGAACGATTATGGAAGCAGTAAGGGAAATGCTTCATGATTAAGATCTTCCCATGCATCTAAGGGCAGAAGCTGCTAGGAAAGTTGTGTATGTATAGAACTGCACTCCATATAGAGTACTTGAGAACAAGACACCTAAAGAAGTCTTCTCTAGTAAGAAACTAGAAGTCAGTCATCTCAAAATATTTGGCTTCCCAGTTTACATATGTAACATTCCCGACCCTCCGACCAGCAAAGAGGATGCTACCATAATATCATCTATCCGGGAAACTAGCCCCATGAACATATACATAAAAAATGAAATTCTTTGAAACTAAAACATGGATACATCATTACCATTCAGCGGAAGCAAAACCATATATTCAAGCATTCGACATGTTCATTGTAATTCATTAAATAGTAAATACAATTGCAGAGATGAAATAGACAAGAATACTTATCTTTGAATGAATAATTCATCCTACAACTAGCTACGTCATTGCAACATTCCACCCAACCATAGGCTAGTGTGCTCCTTAATCTCTCAGCAACACTTCCACCCCTGAGCTGGGCATGATTCCACAAGGAATAAGGAACTAAGAAGACTCACAGATAGCCAAAGATACACAACAATACATAGCCAAGCCAATGTAGTTGGGTTTATCAAACCATCAGGGAGCTAGGAAAAGTTGATTGCTAAGCTAGTGGGCTCACTGAAGAGCTAAGGACACCTGCACCAAAACTAGCCTAACTTCTAGGACACCCACACACACCCAACACAAGGAATCAGTCCCTTCTCTGCTACATAGTCCCTCATGCCCTGAATTCCCTTTCAGTGCTATTCATAGGTTGTGGAGAATAAATCCAGCCCTCTATCTCTATCTATGAGGCTCCTGAACACACCAGGTTTATCAAGAAGACCAAGCCTTCATTCCCACTCCAATACAGTCCAAATACCAACCACTGCATACACACAACAAAATCGAGCAATTCACAGCTCTGGGGAAGGAAAAGGAAACATTACGGTAGCCAAAATGGTGATACACAACTCCAACTGAGCAAAATGATCTCAGAGTTTTTATTGTCCCTAACGTGGCCAAAAAAAACAGCAACAACCCACACTCATGGGGAAAACAACAACCACGATTTATCCACTCAAACAACGGGAAAGACATAGCCCGAAATTGGAAGAGGAATTAGATGCAACAGACTCTCAGAGTGGAGATGGATTTGTATGCACAGACCCACAAATTAAAGGAAATTGCACACATAGAAACATCCAAAAACAAGATTTACACATACAACAACTTCCATCCGTTTGAGAGAGAGCCCAACGTGACTATCAGATAATGGGGAAAAATGTTTAGGGTCCAAAATCGTGAATGAGAGATCCAAATAGCCAAATCGTGAGGGTAAGGACACCCACATAGGGAAAATATTGAATTCCCAAAAATGGCTCTCCCAAAAATCGTGAGGGTAAGGACACTCACATCAGAGGATTTTTAATTTGGTAGTTGGATGAGACAAGGAAAGGTGAGTAAGACAAAAAGGCAGGTGACAACTAAATGCGTTCATCAATTGACACTTGGCTTTTCCCCATTGGCCCCAAGGGTTAAATAATTTCCCTCCATATCCTTAGGAAAATCATGCCCTTTTCATTATGGTTGCATTGAAATTTCTAGTTGTGGGTATTTTTAATTAAAATGCATATTTACATGATGCCAAAATTAATATGTGCCGGTTAGCATGATATACCATCGGCAACGATTTTAATCACCGGAACATAAGACAAATAAATCGATGGTGGGGATGTTTCCTTTAGCTCCACACCATGATTAATTACAATATATACATCATATACATTTTAATGCAAACGGGGTCAAAACTGGGGTGTTACATTCCTCTCCGCCTTCAATAGCACTGTCCTCAGTACTTTACAAAATTGAACAAAATGCTACATTGGTATCACCTCAGTGTTCCACAGAATTGAACAAAAATGGATGTGCCAATCGAATGGCATCCTCTAGCTCCCACATAGCCTCTTCAGGACTATAGTGCTCCCATTGCACCTTTACCTTCCCTATGGCTCAATTTCGGAGCATTGTGACCTTCCTATCGAGGATGTGCATTGGATCGATTTGGAACTCTCCCTCGGGTTCCACCTAAATCACATCCCAATTTATCACATGGTTAGGATCATGTAGATATTTCTTAAGCAAAGAAACATGAAAAACATTATGAGCTCTAGTGCTAGCAGGAAATGCATGTCTATATGCAACTGGCCCTATTCTTTCAAGCACTTCAAATGTCCCACAATATCTTGCTGATAGCTTGGCACAAATTCCAAGATTCAAGGAACTCTTCTTTGCCCTCACTCTGAGGTAAACATGATCCCCAACACAAAACTCTCTGTTCACCCTATGCTTATTTGCATAGCTATTATGTCTATCCTGAGCTGCTTTCAGATTCTGCCTAATATTTATGACCTCTTTCTCCATCTCCTTGAGGAATTATGGACCAAGCACAACCCTATTCACTGGATTATCCCAAGTCACTAGTGTCCTACACCTTCTTCCATATAAAGCTTCATATGGACTCATACCCAAGGATTCTTGTTGTCCATTGTTATAAGCAAACTCTACCAAGTATAAGTAATCTTCACACTTGGTTGGTTTATCCATCACATACATGCGAAGCATGTCTTCAAGTACTTGGTTAACTCTCTCTATTTTTCCATCAGTCTGAGGATGGTAGGCAGTGCCGAAGTTCAACTTTGTATCCAAATATGCAAACAACCCCTTCCAAAAGTTGGAAGTGAACTTGACATCTCTGTCAGAGACTATTGCCTTAGGAAATCCATGCAATTTCAAATTCTCTTTCATGAAGATATTTGCAATGTCATCAGTCTTATGCATAGAATTGACCGGTATAAAATTTGTTTCCTTTGTCAACTTTTCCACAACAACCATGATGGAATCATGTTGTCTCCAAGTCATTGGAAATCCTGTAATAAAATCCATGGAAATAACTTCCCATTTCCATTCTGTAACTTGAAAATGCTACAAAAAACTTGCTTGGTGTTGATGCTCAACCTTTACTTGCTAACATTTCATGCATCTTGAAATATATTCAGCCATGTCCTTTTTCATTCCTAGCCAAAAGTACTGCTTTCTAGCTGTAGCAATTGTCTTTTGATATCTTGGGTGACCAAAATATGGAGCTTGATGGATTTCATCCATAACACATCCATAACAACTCTCCTCAACTCTGCTACATTTGGAATACAAATTATTCCTTTATGACTAAGAATTCCATATTCTTCCAATTTATATCCCTCATACCTCTTATCAATACTTTTCTGCTGCAATTTGTCTTTTACTTGCTCATACAATTCATCTCCAACAATATTATTAACAATCTACTGTCTCAAATCTGACTGGAAAATACTAAGAGATGCCACATGCATTTCCTGCACCTTCCTGCTGAGTGCATCAGCTACCTTATTCTATTTTCCCTTTATGTGCTTGATTTCAAAATCAAACTCA
>LPNX010634783.1:23382-284215 GCA_001517045.1 Pseudotsuga menziesii
GCTCTAGCCATCTCACTTTCCCAGCATTCAAAGTAGGCTAATCAAACAAATACTTCAGACCGCAATGGTCTATCCTTAACTCAAATATTCTTCCCATCAAGTAATGCCTGCACATCTTGAGAGCATGTACTATGGCTGCAAGTTCTAGATCATGAGTGGCATAGTTTTTCTCATGTTACTTCAAATTTATTGATTCATAACATATCCCATGGTTGTCTTGCATAAGGACTCTGGCAAAGAGGATGCTACCATAACATCATCTATTCAGGAAGCTAGCCCCAAGAACATATACATAAAAACTGAAATGCTTTGAAACTAAAACATGGATACATCATTACCATTTAGCAGAAGCAAAACCATACATTCAAGCATTCAGCATGTTCATTGTAATTCATGAAACATTAAATACAATTGCGGATATGAAATAGACAAGAATACTTATCTTTGAATGAAGAATTCATCCCGCAACCAGCTACGTCGCTGCAACGTTCCACCCAACCATAGGCCAGTGTGCTCCTTAATCTCTCAGCAACACTGCCACCCTTGATCTTGGCATGATTCCCTAAGGATTAAGGAACTAAGTAGACTCACACATATCCAAATATACACAACATTACATAGCCAAGCCAACATAGTTTGGTTTATCAGGCCATCAGGGAGATGGGAAAATCTAACTGCTAAGCATTAGAGGAATTTTGGGGTCTAAAATGGGCCTCCTAAGGAAAATAATAAAGTAATAGTTAAAATAATAAAATAATAGTTAAAATAATAAAATAACATTGATTAATTTTGGAGGAAGAAAGAAAAAAACTACTTTTTGTGTTCGTATTTTCNTGGGCTCACTGAAGAGCTAAGGACACCTGCACCAGAACTAACCTAACTTCTAGGACACCTGTTAACCCAAAAATCCCCCTCTTAGCTCTGAATGGCCTACACCACCCAAGGAAACCATCTCACAACCCCCGTATCACTCCATCAGAGCTTCCATTAGACCCCCACACCTCCAAAAGAGCCCAAGGATGAAGAAAAGGGCTAAAAACCCCCCAAAAGAGCCCAAAATAGCCCCCTAGGAGCTAAAGCCCTCAAAAGGGGCTAAAACCCTAAAAGGGGCTAAATTTAGGGCAGAAGGGGCTAAAGGTCCAAAAAAGGGGCTAAAGCCCTGACCAAGGGCTTAAAACCCTAAAACCCCTTGGAAAAGCTATAAAAGGAGGGTGGGGGGTCACTCTCAAAACACTTCTCCTTTGCTTATTGCTATGCTACCCGTGGATGCTTTGAGACCTTTGCCTCTCAAACCACCCACACTCCCTCTCCTCCATCTCCATTCCCATTGAGCCATTGCTCCCCAACCAAGAGAGGTGCTCCCATGAGCTAGGGCATGGTAGCCCATTTCAACTAGAGAAGGTATAATGTTTCTTTGCATGCTTTTTTTATTTGTTTTATTTGCTTTCTAACCCTCATTTATATTTGTAGGTTTTTCTTAACATTGTTTTGTTGGTTTCTCCATTGTAGCTTAGGGTTATTTGCAGGTTTTAAGGAGGAAGAACCCTAACCAATTTTTTTTAGAGGGGTTCACCATTGTTTCATCTCCTTCTTTCTGTTTTGTTCTTAGCTCATAGTATTACTTAGATTAGTTTTCTGTTCTGCTTCTATTATTTCCATTTCATTTTCTGCATTTACCATTAGCAGGAACCTACCCTTATGCTCTATAGGAATAAGGGAGCCATTCCTACCCCTGTACCAGGGAGAAATCCTTGCTACAACACCCACACACACCCAACACAAGGAATCCGTCCCTTCTCTACTACATAGTCCCTCGGGCCCTGACTTCCCTTCTAGTGCTATTTAGGGGTTGTGGAGAAGAAATCCATCCCTCTAGCTCCGTCTATGAGGGTCCCGAACATGCCAGGTTTATCAAGAATACCAAGCCTTCATTCCCACTCCAATATAGTCAAAATACCAACCACCACATACACACAACAAAATCAAGCAATTCATAGCTCTGGGGAAGCAAAAGGAAACATTACTGTAGCCAAAATGGTGATACACAACTCCGACTGAGCAAAACAATATTAGAGTTGTTCTTGGCCCTAACGTGGCCAAAACAACTTTGCAACAACCTACACTCATGGGGAAAACAACAGCCATTATTTATCCACTGAAACAACGAGAAAGACACAGCCCGAAATTGGAAAAGGAATCAGATGCAATAGACTCTCAGCGTGGAGATAGATTCGTATACACAGACCCAAAAATTAAAGGAAATTGCACACACAACAACATCCAAAAACAAGATTTATAGATACAACAACTTCCATCCATTTGAGAGAGATCCCAACGTGACTGTCAAATGATGGGGAAAAACGTTCAGGGTCCAAAATCGTGAATGAGAGCTCCACACAACCAAATCGTGAGGGTAAGGCCACCACTCCAAGTAAATGACACTTTGTAAGGCCTTCCCCTATCCTGCTGCAGACTCCTTAGACCACATGAACCATTTTTTGTCCTTTGATGTTTCCTTGATCATCCCTAAAAACATGTGAAAAATGCTATACGTGACTTTTAATCCCTTAATCGCGTATATACGCGGGTTTGACCCCTAAAACCACGTACATCGGGATGTGTACAAAATCCAAATCCTTTTGGAGTTTTCCTTGACATGGATTTGAATCACTTGACTCTTGGCCTTCCCTATGCCTTGAGATCGCTCGGATTCGACCTTTCATTACCCCTTTGAAAAGCTATATAAGGAACTCTATGATACATTGAGGGCATAGGAGAGAATTGAGAGGAAAGAAATTATAGTCCATTGTTGATGGAACTTATGCTTGAGTCTGCATCCCTTTGTCCCTTGGATCACTAGTGTGTTCTTCCCAAGCTTTCCTTTTGCTTGTGAGCTTGCTATCGAGAAATGGAGGATTGAGGTGGTGGAGGCCCAAGTGGGGGATTCAGTTTCTCCAGTTCGCAGAGGTGCCATCAGAGGTTGTATCTATTGTAATATCTGATTTATATTAATAGAAATATATTTTCCTGTCCAATAATGTGTGTTTGAATGAATATTTTATCCATGGGATTATGTCAAATGATGATACATTATTGATTATATATGCTAGAATAGAGCTAACACCATGATATATAGAATGCTTGTATTGTTTACTTGTTGTTGAGGAAGTAATTTATCAATTCAAGACGAAGTTGGAAAGCTCAATGGGGATCTAATTCAACCATCCGGAATAAGGTACGAGGTATGATCCTTTAGTGTTAGACATTTAATTTCTATTGCATATTGGAAAAGATTGATTTTTGGAGTCAAGCTGTCTGTTGTGGTACCCCAAGCCATAGGAATTTCTCTCCATAACAGAATTGACGACTCTACTGGGGATGTTCCTTGTTTTTATTTGGGGTTTGCGGGCACAATGGGCTTGATATTATTGACTTGCTCTTTGTTTCTCCTTGTTTCTATGTTGCATTTTATAGTATGTTCATCCATTGACACTCCCCTTTATTAGTTTGACCCTTGGCCTGCTTTCTACCACTGCCTTCTCTGTATACGCAGGTTTTTGGCCAAAAGTCGTGTACATATGCAGATTTTTGGCCAAAAGTCACGTATACCGGTAGGTTTTTGGCCAAAATCAGCGTATACATGCAGGTTTTTGGCCAAAAGTCGCATATATACGTAGCTGTTCTTTAAACAGTCATGTACATCCTCCCTTTTGGTGAGTTTGATGTTGTGGGAAGTTGTTGGGTGGGTTGTGAGTGTGGTTGGGTCTTCCTTGGGTCTGATGTTGTCTATTGGATGCTTCTTTTGTGACTAGAGACCGCTTTTGCATTGATTTTTCTTTGAAATTAGTTTTAGTCATTTATCCTTTTTGTTTTTCCATTAGTGCATTACTCTTTTTTGTCTCGGTGTCTTGCTGGGCTTGTATTTTATACTTGCTGCAGAGACTGAGAGTTTTAGATGACTTTTATTGCATTTTTCATTCTTTTATATTGAAAAATACAAATTCGTTGCACTCTTAGTTGCATCTTAAATATGGATTTGAGGAGGTACTTGCATTGGATTGCTTAGATGAGATTTATATTTAGGCTTTCATATAGGAAGGATTGCATTGGCATTCGAAAAGGAATATATATTTATGCATCTCATGTAGTGGCATACCCTATTTTTCATTTGACAAAGATTGCACTTAGCATTGTTTGTTATGGTGTGCATATTTATTTCACTGCTGAGTCATAATGTCATTAGTTGCATGGCTATTTCCTTTTGAGTAATTACAGCCAATTAAAATCAATGCTTAAATTAAAATGAATTACACTCTTTTCTTTTATAGGGTGCACCAACAAGATTAGGTTTTAGGGTCTTGGAATAGTTCATTGTGAGTAAATTCTCCAAGACCACTAAACAACAACATCTATGTGTCTGTCCAGGTGAGTGTGTGAAATATTTGGTATAACCAGTGTTTCTCAGGATCCTCCTCTCAAAAGGGAGTTAAGCACGAGGTAGTGTGAGTGGTTATTGATTGGGATGACCCCTAGTCATAACTGAGTAGCATCAGAGATATTTCCAGGATTATATTCATATATGGAGGCTCTTTTGATAGTTTTGGGCTTTGCTACCATTCCCATATGGTCAATCCCGCCTGCGACTATCCGCCTGAGCATTGATTATATTGAGGTGACCTTAGTGGCCTTACCTAAGATATCGAGGGGGTACTTTGCAGGGGTTATTCTGTAGGTGTCCCAGCCAGGTAGGGGTCAGACAACATAGTCGCTTTATGCATTGAAGCTGAGGGCCACTATAATTGGTTACGTACCTCCGCTTGTAGTGTATGAGAGTTTCGAGCCTCTCCTAGGCAAGAGATACCTGCTGCATTCGGGAGCTCACATATCCTCCCCTTGGTTTGCTTCTATTTTGGCTATATATTTTCTTAGGAGTGTGCTCTTTGTGCGCTAGTTGGCCTTTGGGATCGTGATTACTTGAGTATATTTATGCTCTCTTGAGTTCAGGTCCTTTTATTTTCGGCATGCCTGGTATTCTATCACCCGTCCTTGGTCCTAGTATGGACCTTGGTGTCAAACTTGAGGGCATCACAGGCCATTACCGTGCTCATAGATTTGTGAATGGTCATATTCCATCCTCTACTCCACTTGTGGAGGATTTTTATTCCGTTAGCTCAGTCTTTACACTGGTGGTCACCCTCATGGGGATGGTAGTGGATGCGTGAATGTTGGATCTACACCTTAGTTTCCTTTTTTTTGTCCCATCGTTCACTGCATTGTTTCCTTTAGGTGCAGTTGTCATGATCATTCCTCCCTATATCCTATAGTTTGGATTATTTATTGACTATTTTGGGTTGTTTTGGACTAGTATGGTTGTCATGTAGGGTCCAGTTTTTGTACACTCTCTCTGAGGTTTTGACCCATTCATGCCTATCACAGGTATTATGTCTGAACTGGCATATAGGTTAGGATTCCAAATTCGCTTGCACTTATGCATTTCCTTATGACCATTCCATCTTAACCTTAGGTGCGAACTCGTTCCATGGTATCACGGAACCTTCATGATGCTGTTAGAAGTGGTACCATGTGAATGGTAGAGCTTTCCTATACATGGGTTCCCTAGTTAGCTCCCTTTTGCATTTGGTACCCATGTTGTGGGTCTTCTCTTAGGTCCAGGAGTCCCTTTTAGTCCTGCCATGACATTTCGCAAGAGCCTCATACTCCTCTTGATATTTTGTTGGGCTATTTCCCTCAGGACTCCCATATGTCAAGTTGTAATTGCATTATCATGAGATTTTCCTACCTTTTCGAGCTTTATGTCAGCTTCCCTGACATTGCGTTTCAGCCATATAGCCCGAGCTTGTCTCATGTCTAGCCATGCAGAGCCATTTTTATATATCCTTTGCAGCTTGATTCCCTTTTTAACCAGGAGGGGATTTTCCCTTGAGTGTCGATATCCTACACATGTATCCTTGCATTGAGCATAGATATGTTCCACTGGTTGGAAATAGTTTGTTTACCCTTATGACACTCATCTCCTCCTTGTCTGTAACTATAAAGCAATTTTATTCTTTTTCGAGCTTTTTAAATATTCGAAAAAGTCCAAAAAAAATAAAAAAAATAAAAACCCGGACAAGGAAAGATGTTATTTGTGGCAGCTGTCGAGTCATGTTGCCTTCAAACAGAGCACTATAATCACATCCATTGGTTGGGTTTATAGTTTGACTTTAGGAGCTGTACTCGTTTATCTGAGTTTATCTCCACTGACTGGTTAATCTTCCAGTCCCCATGGAGCCTCTGTCGATGCCTCCTGTGTCGCAAAGATGTCCCAGTTTGTATATCGAGTCTATGCTACCTTCATTCAGTCACCATACGCCGTTATGATCTTGTTCGAAGGAAGTTGAAACCTATGTCGGCCATTCCTTAGTTATCTTGACTTTGCATGTCAGCCATTCCTGGTATAGTTACTGGTTCATGCACCTTATGATAGAGTCCTTCCACATTATATAGCTTTGCTGAGTACCTTATGTTGGATGATGGGGGATGCCTTAATGCCCTCCTTCCATCGGATTTCATCCCATCAACTTCAGATCATTTATTCTGGGATTGGAATCTAGAGTCATTTTTGAGTGCCTTGAGACTTGCAGTCATCAGTGGCAGGTTCTCTCACCATCGACAGTATTTGGGAATACATCAATGTCCCCTAATCGATGGATCCTCTCAAGTTTTCGACCTCAACACATTTATTCACACTTGTTAGTTTGCACTCTAGTACCTTGATTCCCATTTTCATTATTGGTGGGTGATCTCGTGTTTGTTAATGGTATACATCAATGACCGGTAATCAGACGATGCACTACTATGTTCGACCTCGACACCTCTATTCGCATAGTAGGACATGTACTCATAGCGGTGTGTGTAGAATACTTTCTATATTGGTGGCATCACTTATATGCTACCTCCTTGATCGTGCCATTGTTCATGAGATTTCAACTCTCGTGACTCGATTCCAGTATATGTCAGATATTTCCAGCCACTATGGAGATCTTGATCTGTTATATATCTTCAGCTATTATGGAGATCATGGTCCTTTGTATATATTCATCATGGAGATTCTGATCTATGTATATTGTACGTGGCGATGAACACTTATGTGATATCTTGTATCATGCCTATTCATGGCCATTGTACTCTTATGTATCTGATACTGCTATATGTATTTGCAGTTATATGTAGAGTTGTATCATGGTACTATGCTGATTGGGTGGCTGGTCTTCCATTTGGGATCCTTCATTACTCCAATTCTGGGATGGAATTATAATGTATTTCATCCATCGTATGACCCCTCTGACCTCACACATTAGGGGGCATCTATTATAGCTGATTTTACCACTCCAGGTAAATCACACTTTGTATGGCCTTCCCCTGTCCCGCTGCAGACTCCTTAGACCCCATGGACCATTTTTTGTCCTTTGATGTTTCCATGATCATCCCTAAAAACATGTGAAAAATGTTATACGCGACTTTTAATCCCTTAATCACGTATATACGCGGGTTTGACCCCTAAAAATGTGTACATCGGGATGTGTACAGAATACAAATCCTTTTGGAGTTTTCCTTGACATGGATCTGACTCACTTGACTCCTGGCCTTCCCTATGCCTTGAGATCGCTCGAATTCAACCTTTCATTACCCCTTTGAAAAGATATATAAGGAACTCTATGATACATTGAAGGCATAGGAGAGAATTGAGAGCAAAGAAATTATAGTCCATTGTTGATGGAACTTATGCTTGAGTCTGCATCCCTTTGTCCCTTGGAGCACTAGCGTGTTCTTCCCAAGCTTTCCTTTTGCTTGTGAGCTTGCTATTGAGAGATGGATGATTGAGGTGGTTGAGGCCCAAGTGGGGGATTTAGTTTCTCCGGTTCGCAGACGCGCCGTTAGAGGTTGTATCTATTGTAATATCTGATTTATATTAATAGAAATATCTTTTCCTGTCCAATAATGTGTGTTTGAATGAATATTTTATCCATGGGATTATATCAAATGCTTATACATTATTTATTATATATGCTAGAATAGAGATAACACCATGATATATAGAATGCTTGTATTGTTTACTTGTTGTTGAGGAAGTAATTTATCAATTCAAGCCAAAGTTGGAAAGCTCAATGGGGATCTACTTCAACTATCCGGAATAAGGTACGAGGTCTGATCATTTAGTGTTATACATTTAATTTCTATTGTATATTGGAAAGGATTGATTTCTGGAGTCAAGCTGTCTATTGTGGTACCCCAAGCCATAGGAGTTTCTCTCCGTAACACCACCCACATAGGGAAAATCATGAATTCCCAAAAATGACTCTCCCAGCTCTCCGCGTGAGTGAAAATTGAAGAATGGGGGTTGTGGTGGCTTCTCCTACCCACGTGAGGGTCAATCTGCTCCTTGGTGGAGTATGCATGTGGGCAAGGACTGACAGTCCTACCACACACCACTATCCAATATTATCTGCCCAACTAACATCAGAGGCTTTTTAATTTGGTAGTTGGATGAGACAAGGAAAGGTTAGTAAGACAAAAAGGTGCGTGACAACTAAATGGGTTCATCAATTGACACTTGGATTTTCCCTAATGGCCCCAAGGGTTAAATAATTTCGCTCACTATCCTTAGGAAATCATGCCCTTTTCATTATGGTTGCATTGCCATAGCTAGTTGTGGGTATTTTTAATTAAAATGCATGTTTACATGATGCCAAAATTAATATGTGCTGGCTAGCATGATATACCATTGGCAATGATTTTAATCACCGGAACATAAAATGAATAAATTGATGGTGGGGATTTTTCCTTTAGCTCCACACCACGATTAATTACAATATATACATCATATACATTTTAATGCAAACGGGGTCAAAACCGGGGTGTTACGACATACACATTCTGAAATAAAAGAGGAGAAAGTTAGATCCTTCAGGAAAGAAGGGTATATTTGTGGGATATAGTGAAATATCGAAGGATCACATAATATATTTCCCAAGATTCAAGAATATTGACATCAGTAGGGATGTGGAATTTGACAAAGACTCAACTTACAACAAATCCATAAAAAGACCTATTGTAGAACTTGAAGAAACAAAAGTACCAAGGATCTAAGATACAAATATGAACAAAGCAACTCTAGAAGAAGATCGAGAAATGGAAGAACCTCAGGAACTTGTAGATCCACCCCTAGAGAAGAATCCTTACAAAAGGAATCATGCATGGGTACAATAGGCTATCCAAGGTGCAAAGAGATATGGGGATTTAGAAGAAGTGCACAGAGAAAGGAAGAGAACTAGGTCCTATTCCAGTTATGTATCCCCACTGCGTGACATCATTGATAAAGAACCTTCCAGCTATGAAAAAGTGACAGAAAAGAAAGAATGGATGGATGCTATGATCGAGGAGTACCAGTCAATCATGAAGAATGATGTTTAGGATGTGGTTCCAAGACCAGAGGGGAAGTCTACTGTGAATTCCAAGTGGATCTACAAGATCAAGCATGATGTTGATGGTAGAATAAAGAAATGTGAATAAACCTTCGTGGCACGTGGCTTCTCCTAGAAGGAAGGGATAGATTATGAAGAATCTTTTGCACCTATAGCTAGATACACTTCCATCATATCGGTAATTTCTCTGGCTGCAGTGATGAAATGGAAGATACACCAGATGGATGTCAAGACCTCATTCTTGAATGGTGTAGTGGAAGAGGAAGTGTATGTGGAGTAGCCACTAATATTCAAGACACATGATAGCAAGACTCATGTCTGCAAATTAAAGAAGGCCCTATACGGTTTGAAACAGGCACCTAGGACATGGTACGACAGGATTGACAGCTTCCTGACTAGAATGGGATTTACCAAGAGTAAAGTGTATTCCAACCTTTACTACAAGGTTGAGGAAGGGAACCCAGTGATAAACCTACTATATGTATATGACCTATTTGTAATAGGTGAAGATGGGTTGGTTGCTGACATGAAGAGGAATCTTGTTGCCGAATTTGAGATGAAAGACTTGGGTATGATGCATTGCTTTCTAGGCATGGAGGTGTGGCAGAATTCAGATGGACTTTCCCTGGGACAAGGGAAGTATGCAGTAGAGATCCTAAAGAGGTTCAGGTTGATGGATTGCAAGGACAAGACCACACCTATGGAATCAAACTTGAAGCTATTGAATGATGCTTCATTAGAATCGGTTGATGCTACGATGTATTGTCAGATGATTGGGTCCTTGATGTACTCGATGAATACAATTCTAGTGTTGGGTCCTCTGCACTAGAATGTAAGTGTTGGGGCCTTTCCTGGGATGGTAGTAGGTGTGTCCTACCATTCTAGTGGATGTAAGTGTTGGGGCCTTTCCCTAGATTGTAGTAGGTGTGTCCTACCATGCCAGTGGGTGTAAGTGTTGGGTCCTTTCCCTGGATGGTAGTAGGTGTTTCCTACCATGCCATTGGATGTAAGTGTTGGGGACTTTCCATGGATGGTAGTAGGTGTGTCTTACCATGCTAGTGGATGTAAGTGCTGGGTCCTTTCCCTGGATGATAGTAGGTGTATCTTACCATGACGGTGGATGTAAGTGCTGGAGCCATTCTCGGATGGTAGTAGGCATGTCCTACCATGTCGATGATATAAACGATGAAGAATAATACCTATATGGAGACTAGTCCTACAACCACCATGAAAAAGGGTTGGATCTGTAGAACTTCCTATGATGAGTAGAATTGAGAGATATCACCTTTTTCTCGAGATAGTTGGAGCAGTGATGATGATGATGCATCTTTGATGTTGATCTTGTGATGAAGACTTGTGCTGATGAACTGTGTCAAGAGAATACCTTCCTAGTTAAGAGGGAGTGTTGATGTATTTGTAAATTCAGAATGTATTCACTTGTATATATTATGTTGTATTCATTTTACCCCTATGTTCCTATTGGAAGAATCATTAATGAAATAAAGTCATGTAAAGTCATAGAGGTTAACCCTCCATTGTAAGTCGAGGAAATAGTCCCCACAGTTGAGGGGTACTAGGGTTATTAGACTCTCTTGGTGAGGTTGGCCCTGGTAAGTAATTGTCAAGTGGAAAACTAGTTAAAATAGAGAGTGAGACTCTCTATTTGAAACACACACTCACTCAACTGTAGCACATGAGTGACAGAAGAGGAGCTTGCACAAGTGAGAGAGAGAAACGATGTCGGAGATCATCTTTGTGTTTTTGGGTTTTAATTTTGCCATTGGTTCTCATTCTATATCTGAGGCAGTTGTAGGGTTTTGTCCTTTATGGTTTCCCCGAGGAAAACTCTTTGTGTCTCTTTTCACTTGTGATTATTGTTGTGTATGTTATTCTCTCAGATAAGATCCTAGATCATATTGATTAAATGATAAAAATACAACATATAAACCATTGAATAGTTTATCACCCACAACATGTGGGATAATTTCCCCATCCAAAGTACAAAATTTGTATGATGAAAGAGGTTCAAGGAAGAAGAAGGCACTTATTTATTTTGTGTAAGCAAGCAATTTTATGGTGGATGAATGCGGTAGATTCGACAAAACATTTTTTTTTGAAAATTATAAGAAAATGGATTGTTGTAATCTCATAGATCACATAAGGTTACCAATAATACATACTAAAACATATATATCTATAAATCAGAGACATGAGACAAGAACAGATAGGAAAATAGATTATATTATTGTAATGAGTTCATACAAGGCAGAAAACTGAACTGAGTTCTCGTTTGGCTCAACAGCCTAATATATACAATTTACAAACAGTTTCAAAATAACTACCTGTTAGTTCGGTGAACCGACACGACTTTTAGTTAGCTGACTTTATCTTCTAGTTTAGTTGGCCGATCGACTAAGTCGGCCTATCGACTTAATCGGTCGATTGACTAAGTCGGTATTTGTTCAAGTCAACTTTGTCGACTTGCTCCTTTCTACATCTCCCCCACGAACAAAACGTTTCTTCGCCCTGAAGAAACAGGGAGGTACAAAATGATGTTTGTCGAATGCTATTGTAGTGGACTGTGCAGACGGATGGTTGGTCTTTTCTGGATGCAGATCTTGACAATGGCCGGAGCTATGATGGCAAGGTGATGCTGAAAATCTGTCCAACTCTGCAAAGCTTTCTGGATGTCGATCGTTAAGGAAGTTAAGCGTGACAGGACTGACATATTTTTGGAGAGTGGAACTTCCACGATCTTCTCCATGTTGGGGCCCAGGATCTGGTTTTGTTCTTCGGCTGTGTCGATGAGTATTTTCATCTATGGGCAGATGATGTCAAATTTATCTAAGTTTGGAAGAGCTTGTTGCACCCACTGATGTGCTTCTCGTTCCAGTTTCTACAGCTTGTTGGTCTCCAGCACTATTTGTTCTTCTATTGTCTTCCTGAATGTTGCCTCGGTCATCTTCCTGCCCTCCAAAGCCTGAATTCCTTGATGAGTCTGTCGTGTCTATTGATAGGCTTGCCCATAGTGAGTAGGCCAGTCTCTTAAGACTTATTCGGTAACGACAGACTCCTCCATGTGGTACTATAGCACTTTGTATGCCTCTGAGAAGGTAGTGTGTTGTGCCAGTAGCAGTCGGGAAGTCTCTTCCTTCTGCTCTTCCTTAGTCTCTTGGAGATGATCCTGGACGGTCGATACCATGTTCTCGAAGAGATAAAAGGCTCTTTCCAATGGTTGATCTGTGTCGACTTCAATAGGGCCTGGTATCACAGACTGAGCTAGAGCCCTACATTTGCCGAGAAACTCAACCTGTTCTGCAGTTTTGTCTGAGAGCTCTTTAGTTTTTCGTGCGGTCCTTGTCTTCGCTTCCTTTGCCATAGTCTTGAGGAGTTGGCCAACTTCTATGTCGGTCAACGAACTTGCATCCCTTAAGCTGATCCGAAGGTTGGAGGTTTTGGTATGATGCTCTTTCTTTTTCTTATGCTTTTGTGCCTCTGCCTCCTGAGTACCTACAACAATTGAAGGGGGGCCTGTGGTTGGTGGGGTTGAAGTTGATCATTTTTCTGGTTGGGGGATTAGTATGACCACTTCTGGCTGTGAGGATGTGGCTGGTTGTGAAAGATCTGGCTGTGAATCAGGGGGTGGTGGAGGTGGTAGGGATGATGATGGTGGGGGTGGATATGATGGCGGCAGTGGTGAAGAAGTGGGGGAATGGTCGGGGTTAATGGATTTGTTGGAAGTGGGTTGTAAGCTTACGTCGGACAGTGGGTCTATTTCAGGGTTAGTGGTGGGGAAGTCGGTCTAGGGTTGGGGGTGAATGTGTTCGATGGTAGACTGCACATGGCCAATTATGTCGCCTTCTTGGTCGGATCAAGTGAAGGTTGATTGAATGTGTGCAATTACCTGGGGGTTTGTGCTACTTCCGGTATAGAGAGGGGTCCTCATGTGAATTTTCTGAGACGACTGAAACAACTCAGGCATCGTCTTAAAGAAATATTTGAGTTCTGTTTCTTTGTTGACTTTTTCTTTCACAGACTCTGGTATCTTGATTTTGTACAAGTCGAGGGGACTGACCGAATGTTGTGCCGGTGCTTGCTCTTCGACTACTAGTGTCGGTGATGGAGGTGGAGGGGTCGACACAAGATCAACGATGTCTTCAGGTGTCATCATTGTTTTGGTCTTCTTGGGTCGTCCTTCAGGGGCTCCTGATTCAAGAAACCGTTGAAACTAAGTTTCCATTGAGACTTTGTTTGCAGCGGCATCTTCTATAATGTCGACAACTGCAGCTACTAGCTCTTCTTCATCGTCGGATGATTCAGCAATGATAATCTTGCGCTTACCTTTGCCTTGTTGTACTTTTTGGGCTTTGAGTATTTTTCGGGCGGTGGCAATCTCAGTGGCCAATTTCTTGATGGTGCCTTTCGATAAAGCATATTCAGGGTTGTCGGCCTCGATTGAATGTTGGTTGCAGGGCAGAACTAGGTTTACTATAATGTACCAACAACACCCCTAGCTCACCGGCCCTTTCGGCAACAGACCACGGAGTGGCCTGAAGTCTCACCCGAAGTGATCCTAATGGGTTGGACAAAGACTCAAGTGTCTCAAACAGGTTCTGTATAGCATCCTGTGTGCGTCTCACAGCTCTTCTTAGCCCATGAGATGTCTCTCTCCTCTCTGCGATGCATAGTTTCCTCTTACTCGGGATGACTCCAACCTTTATCGCATCGCTGCGTCCTGGGAAACACGTAACTTTCTCCTACACTTGATCCTCAACCTGTGGTATCGCGCACCCCAGCTCCTCTGATGGTGCGATATCGCATCCATACGATATCCTACCACTACGGCTCAACGTACTTAGCGTACTAGTGTTCAACTTACAGGACTCAACACAAAAGGATGTTTTACACTGCGACTCTTAACTGTCTTGAGTGAAACTTAGAAAAACTCTTATACAGAATACTTAAATACTTCAACTTGCATTTATCCTTTTAATATGCTGTGAATTGAATAACACATACATACATTTACTGTAAGCAAAGTTCACATAATGAATGACAGATATAACAAGTAAATACAATCACATGAATCAATCACATAACACTCTGATTTTACATGGTTCACTTCCAGGGTAGAAGCTACGTCCACAGAACTATGTTTCTATATTATAACTTGAGAGAGGTACATAGTTCTGCTGCACCACATATGCAGCTAGAGATCTTTTGGGTAACTTCGCACACAGCCTGGAGCCCTTCTCTCTTAGATCTCTTCTCTATATTGCCTTCTTACAATATACTTCCTCTCTCTCTCTCTCTCTCTCTGTCAATCCCTGCAAATTGTTACAATACAAAATAATAGTGAGCTAATAGACTACTGGAATCTCAGACTCGGTGATTTCTGAATAGCTACAGGTTACCCTAATAGCTCCAAAAGGACTGACTAGCTAACCTTTTACAATACAAAATACATCCCCTTATAGGCGGCCTGAAGGTCTCGCCATTACAACACTGTGGGCCTATCCCAACAGTAACCCAAATCCCTAACTAGTGACAGTTGGCATATCTGTACTTGGGGTAGCTACTTTCCGTCACACCACTGCTCTCTACAGTCTTCCATGGTTCCCGACGATGACCATGGGTACTATGCACCGCTTCTCGTCTTCTGTCCTTCATCTTCAATACCTCGGCCTTGTCTCTCCTTTTCCTTTATGAGGGTAGTTGAGCCCTCCTATCTTCGCCGTTGCCTTCAATGCAGTGGTTTATCTCTCTCTTCTTGGCCGCTTAGGTACTGTCATCTTTCTTGACTTCTCTGTCCCAATAGTCATTGTTTTTGGCTCTGCTCTATAGCTAGAAACATGCTACGGTGTCGTATCTTTACCTTATCTCTTCGTCTTCACCAAAACTGTGTATCCACCAAAATGGCAGCTTTTCCTGTAGCTCCAAGACTCTACTTCAATAGTCCCCTAACACTTAGTTGTGGCTCATCCCCGAGCCACTACCAGCAGGCTTCTCCTGCTATAGCTTCTCCTTGGCTTCCTGCGAAGTGCATTGAAGCTTGTCCCGAAGTCCTGCGACTTCATTCTGCATAGCTGTGACACGCTCTTATGCCGATTCAAGCATAGCTTGACTAATACTGGAGTCTTCTGCTAACTTAGTTCATTGGGTTCTCTTATATTTCCTTCCCTCATTGTCATGCTATCGCTCTTGTCGCTTGCGAGACCTTTTTAAGGATATTCAGGTCTTGAGAAGTCTTCCACATATATCCTTTCCTCTTTATCTGGGTTAGAAATTTTATCACAAGGAAAGTAGAAATCTGTATCTTCCAGCATTCTCAAACATTTCATTCAGTTTGGATCCGCCCTTACGAGAACTACACAGGCCTTGAATTCCATGCCGAGAACAAGCCTTTGTCTGCACGCTAGAGTTCTGCTTGTTCGGTTTGTTTTCCCTTTCACTTTTCTTCTCAAAAAATTGCTCCAGGCATTTATGCTACCTCTGATCTCCAGATTTTTGTTTCTTTGCCTCAGCAGTCTCTTTTTCTTCTCTTAGCTGATCAGATAGGTCAGCTGCCTTCTCCCATTGCTTTCTTTTTCTCATTTTTACTTTCTTCCTGGCGGGAGATTTCTTCTCATCATTCCGCTGCTCTCCTTTCTTATCTTTAGTGATCAGCTCATCTTTCTTCTTCTCTTCAGCAGAGACTTTGATGACATCTTCTACATCCTACGTTTGACTCCTCATCCCTGGTAGTTATCTAACCTGCGATGTTCCTAATTTCACAACCTTGGGCGGCGTCGTCATAGCGGACATACGGCCACCATGCTTGAAGCATCTCAGAATGTCTTCTATGGGTTCTTCCTCGGACAGAACCCACTTAGTGCAATACTTTGGATTGGCAATGGCTACAAACTATGGAAATCACAGCACTCTATAACGAAATTAGCTCTACACAGGGAAGACTTAACAATGCACTCTATAGCTCTTGGATCTTTGCAAATGTAACCCTCCCGAATGAATAATTTATGCTTTTATGTTGAAGGCGATAATCCCGGACGCAATGGTCATCTAGGATGAACTCATCGGTTGTATTAATTGCTTGGACGAGACCACACCCATCATCCTGATCCTCAATAAATGCTAAAATCCGATCAATTTCCCTCGAAGCGTGTGTATGCAGGTGCCAGTCTCGTCGAAGATTTGCCAAATCTGGATAATTGATTATGCTGTGCCCAGATCTATGGTAAGGTATATCGGTCATTTCTTCATTAACTTCCTGTCAGAAGGTGACTTGACTAGCCCTCTGTCTCGTTGCAAACTAGGTACGTGGCACGGAGAAACATCGCGCTGCTGTGATGCCACACTGCATCACTTGCTCAAAACAAACTTAAGATTTTTTTTTTTGACTTGCACAAAATGAACCGTCCTTATGTGATTCCTGATACTTAGAATACCTGCTGGTGTAGACTAATTCTCGGTGTGATGACTCCTTTCAACTACACTGGACATCTGCAGCGCTCGTGACTTTGAGTTAGGGTTGAGAGGTGGAGTGGCTGTCACTATAGAGCTTAAGCCTACTATCATTGATCATCGTGGGAAGAAGCTCCCCATTCAGTTTGCTAAGCTGAACAGCTCCTCCCTCTGTGACTTGCTGTATCTGATACGGCCCCAACCAATGCGTCTTGAACTTCCCTGGAAACTTAATAAATTTACTGTCATAGAGGAGTACTAGGTCTCCGATGTGAAGAGTCTTACTCTTAATGTGTCTTTCATGCCAAGCTTTTTCTCATTCCTTCTGTACTTTCTGATGGAATCCGACGATGAATCTGTCTTCCTCTAAGTCAAGCAGCTATGCTAGCCTTTCCTGTACCATGTTTGTATCATCCATTCCAGTGATCTGAGCAATTATTAAACTGGGAAGAATATACTCCATAGGCATGACAGCCTCCTGTCCATACACCAAGCTAAAAGGTGTGTGCCCTGTAAGTTTCTTGCATGTAGTCCTATACGCCCATAATACAATGTTAACTTTGAGGTCACAATCATTCCTTTGGCTATTACAGATCTTAGTAAGAGTATTTTATAAAATCTTGTTAAAGGCCTCCACCGTACCATTAGCTTGTGGGTGGTAGGAAGTGCTCTTATGGTGCTGTGTCTGGAATTATTCCATCAAGGCCTCAATGGTGTGATTCAAGAAGTGTGTTCCTTGATTGCTCATCAAAATTACTGGGCATCCAAATCTAGTGATTATGTTTTCAAAAATGAACTGTACGGCTGTAGCAGCATCACAATTTCTTATTGCTTTGGCCTCTACCCACCTGGTGAGGTACTCTATTCCAGTGATGATATATCTCGCACCATTTCATTTTCCTGGTGGGTTTATAGGACCGAAAAAGTCTATAGACCACTTGTCAAATGCTTGCAACATAATCTATGGTCGCAGCGGCATTTCATCTCGTCGTGAAGGTTTTCCTACCCTCTGGCAGATATCACAGCATCTGCAAAAGTCCTTAGTGTCTTTGTGTAACGTAGGCCACCATAATCCTAAAGCTAAGATTTTCTGCGCAATCAGCTTTCCTGCGAAATGACCTTCTGCGGTACCTAAATGTGCTTCTCTAATAATAGCCTCCTTTTCATGTGGCATCACACATCTGCGCAGGAATTCATCTGGACCTAACTTGTATAACTATCCTGCGATCAGGGTGAAGTCTGCTGCTTTAACAACCAACTGCCTCTTTTGATTCTTGGTAAACTCCTCAGGTTCCCTTCCTGTAGTGAGAAAGTGAATGATATCAGCATAGTACTCATCTGTGATCTGGATAGAGAACAACTGTGCATCTAGAAAATTGTCCTCTAGACTACTTGGCTCTTCTCCCGAGTCTATTCACGACAGATAATCAGGTCGGGCATTCAATCTTCTTGGTTTGACAATGATTTCAAAATAATACTCCTAAAAGAGGAGTAACCATCTGCAGATTCTTCCCCCTAACACTAGCTTATTGACTAGATACTTCAATGTGGAATGGTCAGTAAACATCTTGAATGAGGCACCCAACAGATAGTGCCTGAACTTCTGTAGCACGTACACCATAGCTAAGCCTTCTCTTTCTGTCGTGGTGTAGTTATTTTTTGCTATCGATAGCTTTCTACTGGAGTATGCGATAGGGTGATCGATACCTACTTCTCCTGGTTGCATTAAAACAACCCCTAGTGCGATACCAGATGCATCCACATGTACATGAAACGGCTTAGTCCAGTCTGGAAATACTAATATGGGTGCTGTAACCATCTTCTCTTTAAGTGTGCCTAGACTCTGCTGGCATTCCTCATTCCATAGGAATTTTACATCTTTCTTTAACAGTTTTTCCATCGGTGCTGTAATCTTTGCGTATTCCTTGATGAATTTTCTGTAGTACCCAGTATGACCAAGTACTGTCCTCAATTGTTTGACTGAGTTGGGTGCTGGAAGATTTACAATGATGGCAATCTTTGCAGGATCTACCATTAAGCCTTGCCTGCAAACAATGTGACCCAAAAAAATACCGAATGGCGCATAGAATATATATTTTTTCAAGTTTAGAGAAATCTGGTACTGCCTACATTTCTCTAACATCAGTCTTAAATCTCCGAATGTGCTTGTCAATTAATCCAAATACAGTCCAATCATCAAAATAAACTTCTAGGAATTTATGGATGTATTCTTTAAATACGGCAACTACTACTCTAGAAAAGATAGCTGGTGCATTCTTAAGACCAAAGGGAATTACCGTATACTGGAATGAGCCCCATTCTGTTGCAAAAGTGGTCTTATGTCGATCTTCTGGGTGGATTCTGATCTGGTGATAGCCTGAAAAGCCATTAGTGAAGGAGTAGACCTGCTTTCCTCCCACATTGTCTAGTACTTCATCAGTGAAAGGTGTCGAAAATGGATCATGAAGAGATGTGTCATTGAGTTTACATAATTCGACACAGATCCTGATGTCTCCTTTAGTTTTCTTTTCTTGCATGACCATGGGACTAACCAATTCTCTCTCTTCTACGAGCTCAATGATGCCTGCTGCTAGCATATTATCGATCTCATCCTTAACTTTTTCTTTGTAGCGCGGATTTAATCTATATGGACGCTACTTGAATGGTCTAGCATCCTCTTTCAATGGTATCCTCATTACTCCCAGGTCTCTGAATATTCCCTTCATCTCTGTGAACTTGGTGGAAAATAGGTCCTGAGAGTCATGTAGCAATCCTGCAATCTGTCCGACTGTTTCATCGGTCCAATAGTCTCCAATAGAGGCAAACTTTGGTTCTGTGTCTGTGCCAATGTTGATCTTTTTAATCTTGATCAGCTCCATGATTGCTGGAATGTGTAGCTTCGATCCATCAACATCGCGAGTCCCTTTTGACTCTGGAATGTTGATGTTGCGAGGATCCTCATCCTCATCCTCTAGTTCTGCTTCGAAGTTATAGCACTCGAGCGCCTCTTCTAACTGGATGGCCCACTCAGGTTGAGTATGTACTGATAGGGTACAATCCTCAAATATCTTAATCTTTATTACATCTAGGGCCTGATCAACATTTGGATACTCAGATTCAAAAACGAAGGTAAGTAGAAAGCTATCTATTAGAAGTGGCCATGTAGTCGTTCCCTTGCTCAATTCAGTCTCTGTGTACCAGTTCCGTGGAACTGTGTCCAAAGTGTGAATGAATCGGTGAACCCATTCATCCTCAGGAATGTCCGACCAATTCTGTTCACATGTATGAATATGTGACCTGGGGTCACTTTCTCCTATGTATCTCTGCTGGACATACTCTCTATTGGTAGAGAATCTGATCGCCATCAATCTCTTAAGATCATACCATGATGCGATATTCTCTTTATGTGCATACCACTATCTTGCAGGTGTGGCTCATACTGCAAGGTCCATAGCTGCGATCCTATGCTCGTGAGGAATTTGTTGTTCAAACTACGTGAGAAAGTCCTGGATATCTGTTAGACCATGAAATGATGGAATCTCGTTGATCTCTGTGCCAATCCATTGTAGTGACTTAGTCATGTACGCACATCTGCGCGCTAAGACTTCGTAAAGTCTGTTCTGCCAGTTCTCTAGACCAACATCCAAATTCGATGCGCATGAGCTATCGCATCGCCAACTAATGTTCCCTTCTGCGGTTGGATTGATGTAGTCACCCTGGTTCGCAGTCATCTGATAGAGACTCTCCATGTTACGTGCCTCTTCCTCTGGTCGGATAGGTTCAATGTATCTAGGACCCTGAAGAGGATCTAACGGTGCGATGACCCAGATCTGCGCGTATTCAAAGGTCATTTGTCTTCTCTTTAAGTCGATAATGGCCATGTTACCGATCACCCAATCAATGCCTAGTAGTGCTGGATATGGTCTACTATCACCAATGATTTCTATAACTTCAAATTCCACAGAGCTGCGAACTTCGTCAATGTCAATTGTCACCTGCGATAATCGACCCAGGGGTGATACCCGCTACTGATTAGCTAATCTAAGATGGATAGGAGATCTGACTAACTTAGGGCTACCCATCTGTTCCCATGTATGCTTAGTTAGAACATTTACCTCTGATCCTAGATCTAGGATCACCTCATCCATTTCAAATTCTCCAATTTGTGATGTGAGTCGCATCTCTCTTCCTGTTCTTGTATGTCCCATAATACTATGAACATCACGCTGTGCACTGCTCACAGAAGAAGATGGTTGACACTGATCTATGATGCGCTAAAGTTCTTCGATAGCTTGCTCATTTCTCACAAGTTTTAAACAACTCCGCAAGAATGATTGTACACTTCCTCTCAACTCGTTCTCGTCGCATGTGCCCGATGTGGTAGGATGTGATATCTGTACAGGGATAACGCCACAAGGTGCTTGCTGCGGTATGCCCCTAGACGGTGGTACCTACGATCCTGATTGCATAGGGTCATCAAAGAAATTCTTAGCTTCCTGAAATGTCTGTTTATTCTTCTGTAGGTCAAGTGGTGTTGCTTTGTTAGGAGCTTTGCACACCCACTCCTGACCTGTGGTATTTTCAGTAACCTGCGATGTCCCATTGGTGGAAGCACCTCTGCAAGTCACAATGTTGACTCTTAGTTCTGGTTCTTCCTGCTCAGCAGCAATAAGCTGGATGTTCTGGTGTACTGCTGGCTTAGGTTCTCTGATCTTAGCTATCAAGGTAGGACAGTCTTCTATAGCGTGATCGTAATATTTGCAATAGTTACATGTGGTGGTAGGGATCTGATAGTCCCTAGCATAATGTCCTAGAACTCCATAGTTGTAACAAGTGACTGGTCCACGACCACGACCAAAGCCTTCTCCCCAGCCAAAGCCTCCTCCACGTCCTCGTCCTCTGAATCCTCCTCCATGGCCAACATGAGCCTGATCATACTGTGGTCCTACTGGACCCTGTGTTTCTGATTGGACTATGTACAAGTCTTGCTTGCTCCCGACCATGAGATCATAGGCTCGACAATCGTGTTCATCATGGCCTACGGACATACAGAAGACACAGTATAAATTCTTAGGTGTATGCACGTACTTCTAAAGTAGAGGGCACTATTGAGGTAGGTGTCCTCTTATTTTGCATATTTCACACCACGGCCCGTGGGTCTGTGGTAAGGGGTTTGGAGCCCCAGTTGCTATATATTCTATAAAGACTAGACAATTATCTTTAGTATGGCCTTGTGCTTTACACTTTACGCACCATATGTCTTGCGCGATCTCTTTCCCTTTCTTAAGCTCATGCATCTGTATCGTGAGATTATCCAACTAGTTTTGGAGATTTGGCATACCTGTGCTGGTTTCAGCTAGAGGTGAAGCCTCTAGTTTCATCGCCATCTCCAACGCGTCATACTGCGTCTGTAGTTTCTGCTGCATTAATGGTAGTCTAATGTGAGGGAGCAGTGCTGCAATAAACCATTCTTTATGCTGCTCCAGTGCAAACTGAAAGATGACTTGGTCTATAAGGGCTTTAAATTTCTGATCGAAGTCCCACATTGACTCTGTAGGTAACTGTTTGATGTATTTGAGCTCGTTAATGCACTGTGACTCAGACTTAGGTTTCTTAAACTATTTAATCATGGCAGTCATGACCTAGAAAAGTGTTCTAGGTACCGCCGTGGTGTACTTCATATACCATGTTAAGGCTCGTTCTCTCAGTGTGGTGACCAACTGTACAAGTTTACTATTATCATCATTGATTGCTTTAATGGTCCACACGGCTTCACATAGAAACCAATGCTGATGGGTCCTCTGTCCCTGTACCCTTAAATATAGGTAGCTTCATATCATCCCCCATTCTATTTCTACGTGGTGGATGTTGATTTGCTGTGTTACTACCACTCGGTGGTGTAGGTGGAGGTGATGTACCAGTAGTATGTACTGTTTATGAGCTACTAGATGGAGTTCCTACGAGATTGTTCTGAGTCCCGATCTGTTTCTGTGGGGTATAAGGGTGGTAAGGGATACCCCCTTCTGTTCTTTCTATGGTACTATGACTCTGTTGTCTAGTATTATCTTAACTGTCTTCAAGTATGGTAGAGCTGAAATCTACTTTGTATTTCTTTCCACTACGTGTACGTCCAATGTCATCAAAATCACTTTCAAACTCTTGTGACATTACTATCTTTACTTATTCATCTGAAACTAGATCCATTGTTCCTTTTTCATGTAATAACATCTTAATGGACAAGTTTAAATATTTTAGGTACTTACTGCGATATCCTTTGAAGAAGTGCCGCTCAGCCTCGCTGAAGCTTTTTCTTTGTTCAACTACACACTCTGTGACGAATCCTTCTAGCACACTCGCAAGCCAGAAGTCTACTGACCTCGTAATGGGATTATCAAGGTTCTTCATAGTCTGAATCAGCTCCAGTGTCCAGACAATGTTTCTTTTCTTCTTGAATATGCTCGTATCAGTCAAATTTGATAGCCAGTCATAAAGCTCGTTTCCAAAGGTCACAAAAAATATCGCATGCAGGTCTGTAACGATATGTTTTTGTAACCAGTCCTCTGTACTCAGTCTATGACTCTTGTTCTTGTGTTTGGAAAACTCTTTCTCCTTAGACCCAACCCACTCGTTGAGTTCATCTCTAGTAGGACACCACCAGAACATCAATGCCCAGTTTGTTCAAAACCGGCAACGAAACCATTTGTTGGTCACAGGGTAGACCTAGGTTTACTATAATGTACCAACAACACCCCTAGCTCACTGGCCCTTTCGGAAAAATACCATGGAGCGGCCTGAGTCTCACCCGAAGTGATCCTAATGGGTTGGCCAAAGACTCAAGTGTCTCAACCAAGTTCTGTATAGCATCCTGTGTGGGTCTCGCAGTTCTTCTTAGCCCGCGAGATGTCTCTCTCCTCTCTGTGATGTGCAGTTTCCTCTTACTCACGATGACTCCAACCTTTATCACATCGTCGCGTCCTGGGAAAAACGTAACTTTCTCCTACGCTCGATCCTCAACCTATGGTATCGTGCACCCCAGCTCCTATGATGGTGAGATATCACCTCCCTGTGATATCCTACTGCTGCGGCTCAACGTACTTAGCGTACTAGTGTTCAACTTACATGACTCAACACACAAGGCTGTTTTACACTGCGACTCTTAACTGTCTTGAGTGAAACTTAGACAAACTCTTATACAGAATACTTAAATACTTCAACTTGCATTTATCCTTTTAATATGTTGTGAACTGAATAACACATACATACATTTACTGTAAGCAAAGTTTGCATAATGAATGATAGATATAACAAGTAAATACAATCACATGAATCAATCACGTAACGCTTTGATTTTACGTGGTTCACTTCCAGGGTAGAAGCTACGTCCATAGAAATGTGTTTCTATATTATAACTTGAGAGAGGTACACAGTTCTGCTACACCACATTTGTAGCTAGAGATCTTTTGGGTAACTCCGCACATAGCCTGAATCCCTTCTCTCTTAGATCTCT
Organism: Pseudotsuga menziesii; assembly: GCA_001517045.1. Lineage (NCBI taxonomy): Eukaryota > Viridiplantae > Streptophyta > Pinopsida > Pinales > Pinaceae > Pseudotsuga > Pseudotsuga menziesii. Next base: position 47,836 of record LPNX010634783.1, read on the forward strand.
TCTCTATATTGCCTTCTTACAATATACTCTCACTCTCTCTCTCTCTCTGTCAATCCCTACGGATTGTTACAATACAAAATAACAGTGAGCTAATAGACTACTAGACTCTTAGACTCACTGATGTCTGAATAGCTACGGGTTAACCTAATAGCTCCAGAAGGACTGACTAGCTAACCTTTTACAATACAAAATACATCCCCTTATAGGCGGCCTGAAGGTCTCGCCATTACAACACTGTCGGACTGTCCCAACAGTAACCCAAATCCCTAACTAGTGACAGTCGGCATATCTGTACTTGGGGTAACTGCTTTCCGTCACACCACTGGTCTCTGCAGTCTTCCATGCTTCCCGACACTGACCATGGGTACTATGCATCGCTTCTTGTCTTCTGTCCTTCATCTTCAATACCTCGGCCTCGTCGCTCCTTTTCCTTTATGAGGGTAGCTGAGCCCTCCTGTCTTCACCGATACCTTCAATGCAGTGGTTGAGCTCTCTCTTATCGGCCGCTTAGGTATTGTCGTATTTCTTGACTTCTCTGTCCCAATAGTCACAGTTTCCGGCTCTGCTCTACAGCTAGAAACATGCTATGGTGTCATAGCTTTACCTTATCTCTTCGTCTTCGTCAAAACTGTCTATCCGCCAAAATGACAGCTTTTCCTATAGCTGCGGGACTATGCTCCAACATTGCACCTGTCAGAACTTGAGTTCGGGCGACACTTGTGGGAGCCGGAGGGGTTTCTTGTTGTTGTGGCTATGGTTCTATCGGCTGCTGTTCTGTCGGTTGTGGGTCGACTCTGGTTGGGGGATTGATGGTGATTTGTACCCGTCCAATGGGCTCAACCGGGGTGTCCTCCAACATGAATGTGCTTATGTAGAGGTTGATCTCGTAGTCTTCCTCTTTCTCCTGGTCGGTGAGTGGCTCCTTTATTGAAAAGTCGACTTGTTTTGCTGCCTCAGGCACTGGTATTTTGGTCTTCGCTTGGTGTTTCAACTCTTGGAATATTTGATCGGCAGTCGGGTAGTAATCGAGGGTGGCGGCCTTGGGGTCTTTGCCCTGCATATACCAGACCGCTATATGGTCGATCTCCAAATGTATGTGAGACTTCGTCGGTAGATTGCATCGGATGTTCTGAGGCACCCGCCATCTAGTCGTGCGAAGATTTAAATGTTGGAACCAATTTTCCAAAAAAAAATTCCCTTGCGCCAGCTCATGCGGGGTTCCTTTCTGGGAGAAGGGTTTGAGCGTGTTCGTGTGGAATTTTGTCGGTTCCTAGAAGACTGGACTTCCTTCTGGACATATGTGGTACATAACGATCCAAAGGATTAGGGAGGGGAACTTGATGATTCCTCCCGTCTCTTGGCATCGTTCACAGATGGTTTTGATCGTGTCCGCAACATAATCTCCCATCTGTAGATTCGACCATCGGTGGCAATTGTGTCGACGGCCTCCAACATTTCCAATTTGAGGTCGCTACTTCGACCTGCTAAGGTAAGTGTGATGGTGATGATTTTGGCCAAAATCTGTGGCATGCGAGTTGCAATCTGCCCGATCATCAATCCTTTGGAATTTTTCCCGGACGGTGATCCTGTAAGCTCTTGGACCAATCCTTCCTTGATTCCAATTGGTACAGGGTTCCCTTGGTTAGACAGGCCAGTGAGCTTGGAGATGATATCTCTGGTAATGTTGACTGGTCGGTCGAAGTAGAACTGACCGTTGTGGTATTGACTGATGATAAACTTGACGGCAACTTCTTTTGTCCCACCAAAGCTTGCCATTAGGGGTGCATTGGGATAGTTGAAGATGGTGCTCCTTCGGAATTTTTCAGCCACTTGGGTCATCTTCTTGTCGACGAAATCCCACTCTTGGATCTCGGCCCAGAGTTTCTGCCATTGGCCCTCCTGTACTTTGGCATTTTTGATATGCTTTAGTCGATGGATCAAGGGTGTGTCCTCATCCTGTAGCTCTTTCACCTTGGTCACTGCTCTGGTCTGCTTGGGCGCCATTCTATCTTTTTGGTGGAGGTTACTATAGGTTTCTAGGTTTTTAGTCGATTGAATGTGCGAGTGCTTTGTATGTAAAGGGTGCGGTGAATGAACCTTCGATGGTCCCGTATTTATAGGTGATGGCATGGCTGCATGTGGGAATGGATGTATTAATGACGGACTTGACGGTCCAGCTGCAATACGCGAGTGTGGAGTAATGGTGAATTGCTTTCAGCGCTCGAGGTCATAAATGAGTGATGGGACTTTCGAGGTTGTCGACCAGTGTTGGTGTGGAGAATGGTTGGCCAAACTGGTCGATGAAGATGGTCGAAGGTGATGATGTCAGTTGTCGAAGTAGTGAGTTCTTGTCATGTTTTGTTGTGTCAGGTGTATTACTTTTTTTGGGGAATTTTTAGCTTTTTAAGGGTTTGGATTGATGACTAAGGTCATTATATGATTTTTTTAAATTTTTTTTTTCCAGTTTTTGTAGCGTTTGAGTCGGGCTCCATTAACGAGCTTCCGAAATACTAGGCCCTACAATGTTTTTAGTCTGATTGAACCATTGGGGTGTATCTCTTCGACCAGGTAAGGTCCCATCCATTCTTTGGAGTTTCTTGGGTTTTCCTTTGACTAGACTATTATAGAGTAATGCAAGGTTTCCGACCGACAGGTTTTTGTTTTTGATTTTGCGGTCGTGCCATGCTTTCTGCTGTTGCTTGTGAATTTCTTGGTGTTGTATAGCCATGGGTCTATGTTCTTCCATCTTGCTAAGTTGAAATAGTCAGTAATTTCTTGCATGTTTGACATCAACATGTAATAGTTGCACAATAATAGGTGTCTGCTGTCGAAAATGTAGGGGGACGACTGCTTCTTGCCCGTAGACTAGTCGAAAGGGGGTTTGGTCGATCGACCGTTTATAGGCTGTTCTATATGCCCAGAGGATCGCAAGTATTTTCTCGTCCCAGTCGTCCTTGTCAGTACTGCATATTTTGGTTAACCCTTTTTTCAATGTTTTATTGAAAGCTTCAATCGTGCCATTTGACTGAGGGTGATATGCTGTACTCCGTCGATGGTCGATGTGAAATTGGTCGGTCAAAATTTTGATGGTTTTGTTGATAAAGTGTGATCCTTGGTCACTGATCAATGTGAGTGGGCATTCGAATCTAGTCATGATGTTTTCATAGATAAACTTAGTGGCTACCTCACTTGAACATGTATCGATGGGTTCAACTTCTACCCATTTAGTGACATATTCCACTACTGTGACAATATATCTTGCACTTGATCGTTTGGTTGGGATAGGAAATGGTCCTATGAAGTCTATAGCCTAGAATTCAAATGTGAGACTAGGGTTTACAGATATCAAGGGCATTTCTGTGCTCGACAGAGGTCGACCAAGTCGTTGACATCGGTCACATCGACTAACAAAGTTTTTGCAATCTGTGTGGATCATCGGCCACCATAATCTCGACTGTTGGATTTTATTTGCAGTTGTGTCTAATTGGAAATGTCCTCCTGCAGGTCCATAGTGTGCTTCATGCATGATTTGGTCGTGCTCATGGTCAAGTACACACCTTCTGAGAATGTCATCTAACCCCATTTTGTATAGAAATCCATTGATGAGGCTGTAAAGTGCAGCCTTCATAGCTAAGATTTGTTTTTTCTTAGTGTTCAAACCTTCTAGTGCCTAACTTGTCTCTAAGAACTGAGCTATTTCTTTGAGTTCTTCTGGCACTGCTTCTATGCGAAATAAATGTGCGTCCGGCAAGTCGTCATCGACTCTGGTCGGTTCCTCTCCTATGTCTATGTGGGATAGATGATCGGGACCGACATTTAGTTTTCCTGGTCGGACAACGACTTCAAACTCGAATTCTTGAAAGATAAGTATCCAGTGACAAATTATCCCATGATGAAGTGGCTTATTAACAAGGTACTTTAAGGCTTGATGGTCGGTATAAAATGTGAAGGGGTTGGCCAAGAGGTAATGTCGATACTTTTGGAGGGTAAAGACCATACCTAGGGCTTCCCTTTCGGTGGTCGAATAGTTCCTTTCAGACTTATTTAATTTTTGATTGCTGTAGACTATAGGGTAATCCATCCCATCATCCCTTGGTTGAGTAAGGATGGCTTCGATTGCGATTCCTGAAGCATCAATATGCACATGAAATTTGGTCGACCAATTTGGAAATTTGAGTATGGGAGCTTCGACTAGTTTTCTTTTCAGTTTGTCGAAGGAGATTTGGCATTCCTCTGTCCACTTAAACTCTTGATATTCCTTTAGTAGTTCTTCTAGAGGATAGCTCATATCTGAATAGTGTCTTATGAACTTTCTATAATAGCCTGTATGGCGAAGTAACACCCGAACTTGTTTAGGGTTTATTGGTGGTTTCAGGTCGAGGATGATTTTAATCTTGGCAAAGTCGACCTTGATACCATCTTTACAGACAATATGCCCTAAGAGTATGCCTATGGGAGTCATAAATATACATTTCTTAATATTCAGGGAGAGTTGAATCTGTCGACATCTCTCCAGCATAATTCGAAGCCATTTGCAGTGATCTTTTAAGGTGGAGTATATAGTCCAGTCGTCGAAGTATACTTCCATGGTCTTATATATGTATTCTTGGAAATTATTAACAACAATTCGGGAAAACACTGTAGGTGCATTATTTAACCCAAAAGGCATAACTCTGTAAGCAAAGGAACCAAATTCACAGACAAATCTTGTCTTCTTTTGATCTTCTTTTGCTATGGGTACGTGGTTATATCCTGAGAATCCATCTGTGAATGAGTAGAATTCGTGGCCTGCAACTTCATTGAAGATTTCATCAGCATAGGGGGTTGGGAATGGATCTGTTAATGTTACTTTGTTGAGCTCCCTAAAGTCGACACAAATTCTTAACCTTGTCGGATCATGTTTCTTGGGATGGACGACCATAATACTTGCCCATTCAGACTGGTCGATAGGGTAAATGATCCCTACTGCTAACATGTTGTCGATTTCCTTTTTAACTATCTCCTTGTACTTGTGAGCTAGTTTATAAGGTCTTTTCTTGATAGGTCGAACATCAGGTTTAGTATCAATTTTCATTTCTCCCATTTCTTGTACTAAGCCTTTTAATTCTTTATAGTCCCTAGCAAAGACATCTTGGAATTCTCGAAGTAAGTTTACTATTTCAGTGGTCTGTTGGTCGCTCCAGTAGTCACCAATCTTGGCTATATTTGGTCGGTCGTGATTTGAAATGTCGACCTATTTTGTTTTCACTTTGGCATCTAGCCACTCTGGTGCTTTAGCTTCATTAATCATCCGACTTCCTTCTTTGAACTGTGAGAATGTAGCAGGAAAGTCAGCTGCAGTCATTCTGTCAAGATCTGGTTTGTCGGTGGTCTCGACTTTTAGGATTGAATGGATAGTTTTTGTTGTTTCAATATGGTCGGTTTTCCATCTGAAGCTCTTGCCTTCTATGTGTTCATTTTCTAAGTGTAAATGGGTTTCCTGTGGTCTAGATTCGGTTTGTATATTGTTACAGTCCTTGATCTTTCGGTGGTTCTGGAAGGGTTGTTTTTCGGTCGGTTGGAGAAATTGTTCGATTTGTTGTGCTGTCTCGGCCAGGTATTCATTTTGAGGTATGAACTGGAAGTCTTTGATAAAAATTTCCTTGAGTTGCTGCCAAAAGAAGGTTTCTCCTCTAGATTCCTCCATCTTATACCATTTATTGGGTAAGTCATCTAGGGTTGAAGGGAACAAGTGGGGCCAGGCTCGCTCATCTTTGTAGCCAAGTCTTCTCCACTCCATTTCACAAGTCTTAATGTGGTCTTCTGGATTTTGACCTTGGGTAAAGATAGGGATTTGGGCTTCCTGGGTTAACTTTTTTCCACCAAACCGTTCGACAAAGAAAGTCGAAGCAGTTGTCCAGGTCTAGAGTTTTTCCTGATGGGTATCCCACCATCTAGTTGCTTGACCTGTAAACGTTTCGACTAAGCATTGGAGTCGACCATGTTCTCAAATATTTGTAGATACTTGTTCGACGTGTAGGACTGGGGATTTCCTCTCCTTATACCTGGGTAGTTGTGTAGTGTTTAAGTTGGTTGGTTGTAAGGTAGGGCGTTCCCTTACTTTGTTTTCAAATTTTTTGGGGATAATGGATACTATGAAGCAATTTCAAGTGGGTTTTTTCTGTACTCTTTGTATAGTCCAGCACCCTCTTGCTTGTGTTTCATAATTTTCCATCTCCCAGTCGTATAGCTCAGCATCTGAGTTATAACCAATTGAGTCTTGGTTACCTAAGTAAAGTTCTCCATGGATGTTGGGCTCTGTGTAGTCCGTATTGTTGTGGATCTGGTAAATTTGTCTGACATCGACTTCCTCATCAATAGGTTCTGTCCAAGGTTCTCCTTGGGATGGATGAATGGGTACAATGACTTTTTGACCATTTCCTTTTAGCTTGATTCGTTCCTTGTCTAAGGATATGGAGGCTTTCATCTTTCGTCCCCAAGGTCGACCGACTAGCGTGGGGAATGAAATAGATCCCTCTTTTGGGTCAATAATTTCAAAATCAACCTTGGTCGAAATTCCTTTAATGGTCGTGTTGACATTTTTCCAAACCCCAATGGGTTCAACGAGGCCTTGGTCGGCGAGTTTTAGGTAAATACCTAACTTGTAGAGTCGAGGTCTTCCCATCTTTTCCCATCTATCCTGGGTCATGATATTTACCTGAGACCCAAAGTCAAGCACTACTTGTCGGACGTGGTAACCTTCGATTTCCAAGTCGACAAGTGGGTCGACATCATTTTTGTCTTTTTGGTTTAGGCTGCAGATGTTATTAGTTTGTTTTTCGAGGTTAGTACTTTTTATTTGATGCAATAAATCAATGAACTGGGCTATGGATTTGTCTATTTGAGTGAGATGGATTAATTGTTGTATTGTGTTAGGTCGACTGCTAATGAGGTCTTCTTGTTGTGCAATGTCGTGAAATATGTGGGTTGCCTCTTAATATGTGTGTTTTTGCTTTATAGGGTCGGGATAAACATTTGTGTCTTTAATCTTACTAATTTGGGGGTTATCAGGCCCTGTTTTTGTGCCTTGTTGAGTAACAATATGTAAATTCTTAGTAGTTAGTACATCATGCTTTTGTACACAAGACAAGACATTAACATTTTTCTTCGTATTGATTTTCTCTAACATAGTAGGACAATCCTCAAGGGAGTGATCGCCTACTCCACAGTGTGTACAAAATTTAAGATTAGTTCTGTCCTTGTACAGACAATCTGCGTAGCGGTGACCTTCTTTGTAGCATGTGAAGCACTAGGTTGGTGGACGCATTCGTATGTCACAGTTCCCAGGGAATTGAACTCTTCCTCCATAACCCTAATGTCGGTTGTCGTACCGGCGCTCATATCGTCGGCCATCGTATCTTTGTCCATTCTGGTTGTTTATATTTTTTTGCTCGTTGTTTTGCGCTACTGCATTCGTTTGATAGACCGCCTGATAGTTCTATCGGTTCTTCAGGTTTAACTGACAGTCAACCGTGTTGTGACTTTTGGTCTCAAAGATGGCGTACCAGGAAGTGTTTCTGTTCTTCATGTTAAATGAACAATCTTTCGTAGAATGGTCTCCGTGTTCCTAGAAAATGTCGCAAAATTATTTGGTTTGTACAAAGAGGACGTCTTGTCGACTATACTCTTGTCGACAATTATCTTTCGAGTGCCCAGCCGTCGAGCATTTAGTACACCATATTTCCTGATTCTTGAGGGTTAGTTCCTTCAAAGAATTCTGCACGTTCTCGAGCTGTTCCTCTAATCTATGGTCCGTAGGGTAAGCAGGTATGTCTTCGTCCATCTCGACCTGTAGAGATTTTGTTAGCGTGTCTTCATACGTTTTGAATGTCTCAAGAATGATATGTCAGCGTACTTTCTGCGATAATCCTGCAAGGAACCATTGAATTAGTAACTGTTCATCAATAACATAATCTAGTTTGCTTAGTAGGTCCTTCCAACATTTGTCGTAGTCGCAGACTGTCTCCCCTGGATTTTGTGATGCCGTTTTAAGCTTTTTAGCGACCATGTGCTTGGCATCTGGGGTTTTGAATAATGATAAGAAATGTGCCTTGATCTTGGCTTTTGTTGCTCTGGGTTTCCTTTCCAAAAAGGTCATGTACCATGTCAAATCCCTTTTCCTTAAGGCTCCGGTGAACTGTGCCATTTGTCGGTCTTCATCTGTTACCTGGTTCGCTTCCCAGGTCGACTCGCAGATGAACCAATGTTGTCTGGGGTCTTCATCTCCCTCGTAGAGAGGAATGTGAGCCGATCCATGACCCATGTCTGAATCACTTCTACTACTCTCAGAAGTTGGTGGAGGTGGAGGTGTGGGTGGTGGTGAAAGTGGTGGGGTTATTGATGTAGTCGAGCCTACGGAATTTTGGTCGACGGATCTTGAGCTCCCGTCGGTCTTCGAGTCGTCATCGAATTGGAGTCGATTGATGTCGAATTCGGCTGTCGATGGTCCACTGAAACTGTGTGTTCACAGGTCTGCTTGTTCGATTTCTTCTAAAGCTGTACTTGGCGAGGGGGTGCTCCTTCATGTGTCGGTAAGAGCAAGTGGATACTCCGGAGGGAGGGTGCCACCTGAAATGTCACCCAATTTCCTTCGAGCGGTCGACGTATAATCAGGTGTCGACCAGTGTACGTTTCATCTCCTAGTCGGCTCCATATACTGAAATCACCAGCTCGTAGTCGGAGGTCATCTTCGACAATAGTATGTATTATAGTACGTGGATTTGTTGGGGAAAGGGTTATTCCATCGTTGGGAGCTGTTATTTGGAGAGCTTCTGGTTGCTCTATCCACACTTCTTTCTCCTTAGGGGATGCCTCTTGCTCTACGCCCTCTTCCTGTCGGTCATGACCCGACTCTGGTGGATTCTCTTCGCGGTCATCCTTCCTAGGGTTTGGTTCACTGTGCAGCCCTGTGGCTCTTTCACATCTTGCTTCCCTTCTCTTCTGTCTTTCGTCCCTTTCTTGTTTCTAAATGTATGACATACTTTTGTACAATACTATTGTCTTGAGGTCCTCTTTGGTCGACTTTTCATTACCGGTGACGGTTATCCAGTTTAGGACGACTAGGATCCACTATACTCTACCTCCGACACATGACCAACTACCCCCCCATAGCCTACCCGACACTTTTAGAAAGTCCGGATAGTTCGATTTATTTGCTTAGGAAGTATTCCCACTCCCTTTCTGTATTAATTTCTCCCACTTCCTCTACTTCTCTACCCAATTGGTATTTGATGGATATTCACACAGCGGTGGACGAGGTTCAACGATGTGTCCTGCTCCTTTCTCTATCAATAATTTGAACAGCAAGGTCGGTAGGGAACACAAAAATTGTTTGGTGAAGTTTGTGTAAAATTTTTCTTTGACAGTTTCCACAGAAGTTCTGTCTTCGACTGCTTTCTCCTCACAGAAGTCGTCGACAATTTTCTCAAACCACTCTGATAAATTTGTTCGACCTTCTCGGATCAGTTTTTCTAGCGACTGCTGTTCTTTAGTTTCATCCGGCTTTCTCATCTAGAAGTTGCTTCAAGAGTTGTGGCACTGATTCGACAAATTTTTCATGCGTCTCTGTGAAAAATCTTGCTTTGGCTTCAGCGACTGTTAATCTGTTCCTTCTTGCGTAATTTTGCAAGTAGTTCACAATTTTACGGTCCCACCAGTCCTTAATCTCCTGTTGGTATCATATGTGAGCATATATTTCAGACATGTACGATCGACAATGGAACCAATGTTGTAATCTCACAGATCACATAAGGTTACCAATAATACATACTAAAACATATATATCTATAAATCAAAGACAAGAGACAAGAACAGATAGGAAAACAGATTATATTATTGCAATGATTTCATACAAGGCAGAGAACTGAATTGAGTTCTCGTTTGGCTCAAGAACCTAATATATACAATTTACAAACAGTTACAAAATAACTACCTGTCGGTTCGGTGAACCGACACGACTTTTAGTTAGCCGACTTAATCTTCTAGTTTAGTCGGCCGACCGACTTAGTCGGTTGATCGACTAAGTTGGCCTATCGACTTAGTCGGTCGATTGACTAAGTCGATCTTTGTTCAAGTCGAATTTGTCAACTTGCTCCTTTCTACAGGGATTATAAGATGGAACTAAGAAAATATAGAAAGGCATTGCACTATATTGACATTTTCTTGGAAAAAGAAGAAACTTATAAGGAGAAGAGAAATCAATTAAGTAAGACAAAGTCACAAATACTTATGAATAGTTCTGGAGTTCCTTTCCATCAAGTTATCAAAGGTTTTATGATACAAGGAGGATACACCTCATCTCGTAATGGTCAGGGGGTGAATCTAGATATGAATTAAAGTTCGATGATGAAAACTTTCAACTGAAACATGAGCGGAAAGGAATGTTGTCAATGGGAAACTTTGTCTCTAAGATGCTCATGCATGGCCTGTTTAGTGTATAATGCTCTTTCAGGTCTTCATGTGTCCTCCCTTTATGGAATCCAAGCACAATTGAGTAGAGGATGTTCTGGGTCCACGAATTTGTTTCAAAAGAGTCAAATGTTTTGTTGAAACAGATGCCGGATTTGGGTCGGTAACATCAAAAGAAGATCAAGCTCACAAACTTCCATATATTCTTGTATTGAAGAAGTTAAGACCCAAACCTGAAAATAGTGACCCTGTAATATGTATGGAAATAAAGAGAGAAGGAAGACAGATAACACTAGTTCAACTTGAGAAAGAGTACCAAGATTGATTAAAAGCTGTGCATGAAAGCTATGATGATAAAAGATTACCTATGTCGAACTCTAATGGATTGAATGGTTTAAAAAATGTTTTTGAGCATGGAAAGAAAATTGGTGAGCAAGTGATGGGAGATTTAGGAGTTCTACAAGGATTAAAAACATAAATTTGATGAATATGCAAATATCTCTAGACAAAATAGGGATTAATGGTTCAAATCAAGATCATGCAGCATCCAATGGACATGGACAATTTCGCTAGGTGAAGGAGCAACCAAGTTCATATTTCGAGGCATTACATAATGGTGTTAAACTGTAGGCCAAATCAATCGTTATATCAGTAGGTGCAAAATATCCATGGCGTAGGTGGATTCTGCTGCCACAACATGGGAGGAGAAACAAATTTTCAAAATCAGTGGAATTTAGATACTCGTGGTTAAATCGAAGACACACGTCTACACAACATGGATTGACCAGTTTGATCAATAGATGGGAAACATTCCGCTAGTTCAAGGTGTTTTTTGTTTAACTTTTCATAAATCAATGGAATTTTACAGAGTGTTTAGGTCAAGACACATGTTGGAGCATCATTGTTTTCCAAACAGATCGACTATCAGAATTAATTTCATTGGGTAAATGTGAAGGAAATTTAACATAGCATGCCTTCAAAATAATTTGATTCCGTTAGATAAAAAATTTCCAACAATATTCATGTTTGAATTATTTATGTAAATCATAGTCATTAAATTGAGAATTGAAATGGTTATATATATATTTTTATGAAAAAGATTAGGTATAAATTACTTGTGAAGGAGAGAGTGTGTATTTAATTTTTTCTTGTGAGTGGAATTGACGGATAGAAGTCCTGGAAATAATATGGATAGAGAGGAGTATTTTAATATCATCCACATGTAGTGATTAGCATCAATAACACCCCCACAAACAGATCATCAGATGTCATTTGTAACATTTGGGTCGCGCATTGTTTTTATCAAAATGATTGTTTTAGTCACTTCCTTTAGAGAATTTTTTTCGCTCAATGAAGAGGAATTTTCAGAAACTGAGATAGGTTTTTCTTCACCATATTCCAATATAAAAAAACCTCTCTCCATTTTTACATAGATGTCATGGTTCAAAATAATTGAATTGATCTTCAGAGGCCAATTTTCCAGAAATTCAAAATACTATCTGAGTCTTCAAATTCAACTACAGATTCTGAAGACCTGGAGGGGAATATAGAAAAATGAAGGCATGGGTTTTGTTGGGGACAGATGGAACTACATTAAAATATCTCGTATTTCACACAATTTTCACTATTTGAGGTATGAAAGTGGATCTATGAATCCTATTTTTCAGCAATTCGTTGCCAGAAAGAGGTGAAATGATGAAGATTAGGGGGAAGTTGTATAAGAACAAGTGTCTGCAATGAAGAAAGGATCCTTCACCTTTTCTGTTGAATTTAATTTAAGTTCAATTCAACACAAGAATGTTGTGGGTTCTCTGAAATGTCATTTTCAACCAGCAAGCTCGAGTCCCAAATGCCATATTTGTTGTTTTGATCGAGCATGCGCATCATCGCATGATTTCCCCATTTTTTGGTGATCATGGAAAATATGCCACCTCATGAATTTGTTAGGATTTTTATTCCCATGCTATATATGATTTTGGATCTATTTCAAGGTTGGTCTCAGGAGCGTATTACACTATAAATGTAACCTCAATGGAGGAGTAAAGTGTTCGACATTCATTTTTTGAAGCCTTATGTGCCTGTTTTTGTAGTTTTGAAAATTTCTTGGAAGTATTAATGAAAAATATTCTTCTGATTTTCTGAGATTCATCAAGATGTTTATGATTCAACCAGTGTTTCCTGTATTTCCCATTTTCATGCATGTATACTCTGCTAATACATTTCTAGATTGTATGTAAGGAATTTGTTTAAACGCTCCAATTGTGTTTGTTATGTGTTATAATGGATGTGATAGAATTCATCCATTGTTGGATGCTCTGTTTCAGTTATTATCCTTTGTTATGCTTCTGCTAAAGGTGTTCCAAGAGATTCATCCATAGATAGGTGCCTCTTGTTTCACTGGGATTTCTCTCATTTTCTGTCTATCATTGCTTCAAGATATTTTGACTGAATGTGACACCCACATTTCCTCAGAATACAAAGTAAAATAACCACTCGTTATTGTTGTAAAAACCTTGAATGATTTAGTTTGTGACTCCATTTCCCAATAGTATTCAACATTTTTTTGTCTTACAATCTCTAAATTAAAAATATTCTACTCTTATCAGAGATATAGCCTTCTGATTGCTTGCTTAAAGCTATATGTATATGTGAATGAGATTTGTGACATAGAGATACCTCTCTTTGACTGTATAGGCTAGAATATAGTCTAAAGTGGGGAAATTGAACCAAAGTGATAGAACAATAACACTCACAAAATTGCTAATCAAACATGCAAAATTCACACCAAAGGAGACTAAAATTGGAGCATAACACTAATCTGTATTGAGTAAGTGTATTGTAGCCAACCTTATGATGTAAGAGGCTGCTCAAATATATAATTACATGAGTGGTTCAAAATCCTAAGGATTCTATTCGAATTGGTCAAAAATGTTATATTTTTAACATTAATCTAGCATTATATTAGGATCTTTAACTGAGAGAATAACAAGCACAACAATCAAACACAAGAGACAATGAACACAATGTTTTTCCTCGGGGAAACCATAAATGGAGAAAAACCCTCAACTTCCTCAAAGATAGAATCAACACCAAAAGTAAAACCCCAAAATAGTAAGATGATCTCCCGACAGTAGTAGCTTCTTTCTTCCTAGCCCCAATAACTTCTTCTTCCTCAGCTATGCACTACAACTGAGTGTGAGTGAGTGTGCGATAAATAGAGAGACTCACTCTCTATTTATACCAATTCTTGACTTGACGATAACCTACTAGGGATGAATTCTGTAGGAGAGTCTAATAACCCTAGTGCCTTGGAATTGAGGGGATTTTAACCCTTAATCAATAGGAGGGTTACCCACCATGACTTGACATGACTTGTTTAGGTTATAGAATCTCCCGATAGGAACATCAGGGCATGGCATGACTCAAGTATATTACAGACACATCCCGGAATGGACATCGGGGTATAACACATAAGATATACGGATGAATACATTCGAAAGTTACAAATACATTAACACTCCCTCTTAACTAGGAAAGTATTCTCTCGACACAATTTATAGGCACAAGTATTCTTCTCTGTATCATCATCGAGTCCTTGTCATATTCAAGTCATCTTCATCTTCGGATCTAAATCATCACTGGATCTGGATCATCACTCGATCTGAATCATCACTGGATCTGCATCATCACTCGATCTGGATCATCACTGCTAGATCATCATAACAGATGCTATCTCATGATTCTTCTTTTCATAGGAAGTTCTACAGAGCCAACCCTTTTTCATGCTAGTTTTAGGCCTAGCCTAGATGTCACATGCCCCAATTTTGCAAAAATAATATTATTTTATTTGATTTTTATTTAAGGACAATATGTTAAATTTTATGCTAAGTTGTAAGTGATGACTCAGCAGAGTCAAGGATATTTAATGTAATTCTGAATATTTTTATTATAAATAAATAAAGGTGGAGACAACAGCTTAGGAGGGCTATTAAAAGAGTGTTTACTGGTCAAATTGGTGGAGGAGACTGGGTGGAGAGAAAACAGACATGTGGAAACATCCTCAAGCCACTTCCAACTGTTGTAGGTGGCAACCTCCCTACATTTGGGGTCAGGATTCCCCAAGAAAGTGGAATCAGAGCAGGTGGCTCAATTAATGACAACTGACCCAAAAGACCTATGCAATCTTTATAAAAATGCCCATTGAAGAGAGCCGAGGCTGCTCATTCTGGAGAAGTGATCATTCAGATGAATGTACTTCAGAGAAATTCAATGGAAGGGAATTGTGGAAAGAGTTTGAGGGGATAACTACTAAGTGATATAGTGCATCTTTTCAGCTGAAGGATCTTACTGCTGAGTGCAGAGTGTTTACTGAGTCATTGGACTAGTCTATTGTTTGCATGCTCCACCAGTTCTCAGCCAAGGATACCAGGAATAGGCTCGGGGGGTTCCGAGGAAGCGTTGTTTGAGCGCTCTCCAGGAGTTGGTAGGGAGGAATGGCCTCCTAACGCTATTGTTGTCTATCCTAATTAGGTTCTACATTTTTCTATTTTACTGTGTTAGATAGTTAAATCCGAATATGACTGTTAAACAAATGTTAAATATTTAGTTCTAAAATGTTAGAGTTAGTAATATTTTAGATTATTGAAGAAATGAATCTGAATTAGTAATGTGTTAAGATGGAGAATAATTCTAATCTGTGTTTTTCCACGCCTGGAAGGACCAGGCTGTACTCCAGCGCATACACAGTATTTAAAGTAGATGAAGAAAATGATAAGAGACTGAACTGAATAGATGTGGTTCTGCATTTTATAATAGCAACGTAATTTATTTCAAAATGTAGATTATTACCAAAAAGAATAATAATCTAGTTATCTATGTTATTGTTTTTACAAGTTTATTTGTGTAAATTTACTGGAAAGAAATAGCAAGTAATATACTACAGGTAGAAGGATTATTATGCTACGAAAATACCATAGTAGATAAAATGTTGTATTTTTCCTACAATAGATTATTCTTTTATTTCAAGTTAAGATATGCATGAGGTTAAACTGTGTTATGTTATAACTATATTCATTTGTGTTTGTTTAATATCTATTTGCAAATGCAGTAGAAGAAATGCAGTTAAACTACTTAATTACATTCAGCTGAATTAAGAAGTAAATTATAAATACTTAGTTTTATTTACTAATTATATCAACTAAACTAAGTCTAACAAATACTAGAACCCAAGTAGGGTGTTATTAAAATAATTAAATTATAAAGAACAAACTAAGTTACAGAGTTTATGTACATCTTTTCAAAGAACTCTGAATAAACCTTATCTGTCATTTATTAAATAAAACAAATAGAATATGATAATAACTAACATATAAATAAATTTCTATTTATGAAAAGAACTGTTTTTAAAATTACAAACACGTTATACCTATAAAATTAAACTACAGGGTCGAAACCCTAAATAAATATTATATTTACAAATGGAAAACATTTAAGCTATAATCCGATTACTTGGATTATTTTATTAATAAATAATTAAACTATTATAAACTGTTTACAGTCCATTAAGGACAAAAGGAAAGAAAAATGTAATGTTTAACTGGAATTTTCATATCACACACATGTAACACTAATTAAAAACAAAATTAATAAGTAACCGAAATTATTAAAAAAAATTAAATTGAATGATTTATTTAAACAAGGGTTTTCTACAGGAAAACCCTCTACTAGTATTTCTCGAGCCATAAGTAAATTTTACAAACATATTATGACTGAGTTACAGTCCTAATATAATCAACAATATTATATATACCAAATATAATAAACAATAAATTCTTTATTCACAGTCGAATAGGGTAAAACCCTAAGTTACACAGATCCACAAAATGATAGTTACTACAAAACGAGTCTAAGCTCGAAGATAGAACTGTCTTAAGAAACTATTGCATTACATTGATAGGCCGTAAGGCTAGAATTTTTTTAAACTATTTACAACACCCATCTCATGGCCGGGACTACCATCGACGAGGTGAGGGTTTGTAAACAAAATAGAACCCAATAAGCATTTAAAAAGAAACTGCATAGATAAAGATGAAGCTGGACAAGCTTCCACGCTTAGGGTTTCCTATCGACAACCCTGTTGCAAGCAGGGCAAGAACCCAAATGATGAATGTAGGGCTTACCCATTTGAATTCATGGTCTTCGAAGATAGCCAACAATTATTTCATCACGGAATGCAAACACTATCTCAAGTTCCTACAAAGATATTACAATGCCGAGTGTTATTTACAAAGCTCGTAAAATATTGTAAACCCTACTGCAAAAACAACCATGCCATAAATCTCTATGTTGAAAATAACACTAAATAATTATCTTAAGGAAGAATGTCGAGCAGTCTATTGAAGAGACTATCACTA
The DNA here is from genome assembly GCA_001517045.1 of Pseudotsuga menziesii. Lineage (NCBI taxonomy): Eukaryota > Viridiplantae > Streptophyta > Pinopsida > Pinales > Pinaceae > Pseudotsuga > Pseudotsuga menziesii. Next base: position 64,695 of record LPNX010634783.1, read on the forward strand.
ACTGCAAACTGCTCTTATGAATCTCCAAACCCTGTGACAAAGAAGGAGCACAACCAACATCATCGAAGCCTCAGCTTCGCATAATAGTGACAGGCCACAAAAAAAGGCCGAGTGATGTTAAAAACAGGGCGCAAGCCAAGTGCAAACGAAACCAATAGACTCTTGCAAAGTATAAACCCACAGATACAAATAAATGGCAACAAGAACAAACACTGGAGGCTATAGTACGTTACACTTAAGAGTTGGAGCAAGATAGAGCAGAGAGAACACTCACGGCCGCCATGATACCTTGCAGACAACTGAAGGCCAGCGTGAACTATGGAGGAAGAATAACAAAGGCTTAGTGTTGCATCGATTATATATCTCCAATACATGGCCAGGATATGACCATGTGCCCTCAAGAAAATCAAACCATGCATGGGTCGAGTTCTATAGTCACCTGCGTTTCAAATAATTCCAATCATTTAAACATGATTCTCATCAAAACGATGCATACAACTATAATGTATGCCTTTATTTATCATGTCGTAAATTATATGTATTTCTTATCATAATGTTTGATAAGCTCATCATTGGTGTTTTGGTAACAATGTTAAGTTAACATTGACCTAGAAAAAAGGTGATAACCATTTAAACATTGGTAAATCGTGAAATCGACCATTCTTACAACAAGTAGGCTTATAGAATTACATAACCGTGATAAGTATGCATATATTTAATCCAAACTTATCACTTATAAACCAACAAATTGAATGGTTTTAATTTATGAAATTGAATAAAGTTAGATAGCATAGTAAAATAATATATATTGAATTCTTTTACAAAGTTCAAATTTGGTTTAGACTTGCATAGACACTAGTTGCTTCTCAACTAGTCAATTGCTAGTAATTTACCATGATTATTTATGGGTAAGATAATATTGTGTTTATACAAGATAATTTGAACTTAGCATAGGATAAATGTTGATCATTATAGAAATATCTATATTAAATGCTGTTATAGACAGTAACTTAATATAAGAAAGGCGTTATAGTAATAATGAAAATTATAATAGAATAATCCTACTCAAGTCCTTAATCATTGGAACAACATGGATTGACTTAGATTTAAGAAGTAAAGAAAAACAGTTTTTCCATGTGAAACGATGCAGTTGTTTTTACACTAATTACACTTATAATAACAAGAAGTTTTACACGCTATAAGATTTCCTACAGAAGCTAGGTATCGATCAACTTGATACTCAAGTAAATAATATGATAATGTATATGATACAATAGTACTTGTAGTATGACATTGACAAGAAATCTAATAACCTGTTAATGGGCAATGGATTTATACATATAATTAATAGGTTGATACTTACTATACTAGTAGGTTAAATAGGAAATCGAATTTCATATCCTAATGAGAATTTTACTATCAGTACTGATCAAAGCTCTTCCATGTATAAAAACCAATAGTACCATAAGTATAACATTGCAAGATATGCATATCAAAGTAGAAGTTACTATGTAGCAAAGATTACAAGTTGAGAGTCACAATATACTATTATTAAGTTCGATAAAGATAAGAAATTATTTATTTGAACTTTGCTTAGAAGAAAAACTGGAGAAAACAAACTACTTTACCTCATGGAAGTTGCTTGGAATTTATCAGCTTATATACTAAGCATTTTAATTGAAAATAGAAACACTTCTTGATACTTTATGAATTTAAAAAGTTTACTTGTTCGATCATATCTGTAAACCTGTAAGAACCAGTAATCTTTCTGCGTTAGCATAAATGCTAAGTAAGACTAGGATTCAAAGTTAGATTCCACCTACTTGCCATAAAGAAGACTAATCAGTAAACTGAAAGAAAACAACATGCAAGTAAATATTTTCATGTTACGGAAAGGAAACTGTTTTAGTTGACTTAATTTAAAAATGTGTAATACTAATCGTGGACGGTTTCATTTTCCGCTAACCATTAGCTGCTAGTTAACCTATTCATCATTTTATGTTATCTCAAAAGTTTAAATTTTTGTGAAAATTTGGGGTTTTGACATGTGGTATCAAAGCACAAGGTTCAAACACTAGGCCTTGATGAATTCCAACTATCTTTTATGAAATAGTGATTTGAATTATTATGCTGATGTATTTTCTTTTAAATGTTATGCAACGGAGAAATTGTTTCTAAAGTTTAAAAAATAGGTATGGAAAGGCTGAAGGAATATGCAGAGGAGGAATCTCCATTTAATGAACCATAAAACTTACCAAGAGACCCTATAAAAGAATATCTAACCACCAATTCCTCAGAACTATTATAAACCATAAAAGACCTAAAATCTAAAATGGAATCTGTAAAATGAGAGAATGAAAGGATTCCAAGGGCTCGAGAGGAGCTGAATCAGATCCTAACAGAAAGGTTTCAAACTGAGGGTAGGGGTAGGAGAACTAAATCAGAAGATACAAGTCATCAACATAAATTTAAAAAGATGAAACATACTAAAAATGAAAGCAGTTCATCTTCAGAGGTGTTTGGTGAACAATGTAATTTTCATTCTACTAGTGATAGTAGTGATGACAATCATTATACTAAAAAGAGGAAATACAAACCTTATGAGGAAATTTTTGGGGAATTCAAAAAGATAAAACCACCAACATTTAATGGAGAGACCGAGAAGGGGGAGGAAGCAAAATCCTAGTTATCTGGGATGAAGAATTACTTCCATATATATAACTAATCTAACCTGTTAAAGGATAGAATGGCTATCTACAATCTCTTAGGAAAGGCTGACATTTGGTGGCAGGACTTGAAGAGAGTTAAGGGAATAAAAGAGAAGAATGTAAATTGGAGTACCTTCAAGAGGTACTTTAAAAAGAAATTTTTGTCTCAACAATACTGTGAAGAGAGAGCAAGAGAATTTTATGAGCTTAAATTAGGATCAATGACAATGAAAGATCTAAACAACAAGTTTTTAAGTCTGCTTAGGTATGTGCCATACCTTGTAGATGAGAAACCAAAGGTACATCGATTCCTCAACTGTCTACCTTATCATATTAAGGACATGATTGAGTATGAGAATCCAAAGACTTTAGAAGAAGCCATGAGGAAAGCCAACTTCTGTTATGAACAGAATCGGAAGAAGGAAATCATGGCCAATAGGAAGGCCAAGAAAAATAATAAATAGTATGATCAAAAGAAGAAATATTTTGTGCCCAATAGAAATTCTAAGAACAATAAGGCCATAAATTTTCCTAACAAGAATTTCCAAGGAAATAAGAATAATTCACCAAGCAATCAGAATAATTCCAAGGGTAAACAATTTGCTAATAACCATGGTAATTACACCAAGAAATTTGAATGCAAAGAACCTATAAAGTGCTGGGAGTGTAATGGCCCACACTATGATTCAGTCTGTCCTAATCAGAAAAGGACTATCAGTAATATTCATACTATACAGAAGGATATGACTGTTGGAGAATTAGCGAGGACTATGCCCAGAATCAATGCATCCTTGGAGAATTGACAAGCAAAATATCAAACTTCCATGGTGGAAGTAGAAGGTATGATAAACTGAACCCCTATAACTATTTTAATTGATCCAGGAGCTAGTCTGAGTTATATTGCACCTAAAATGGTAGAAAAATGTAAGTTACCTGTTGAAAAATTTGAAAATTCTTGGTTAGTTCAGTTAGCCACTAGTGCTAAAAGGAAGGTAACTTGTTTTGTAAAATAATGTGCAATAGTTATGGATCATTTTGAAACTATTGTAAAGCTTAATGTATTACCTCTTGGTTCTTATGATTTACCCTTAGGTATGGATTGGTTAGAACAACCTAAGTTAATTTTAAATTGTTATGATAAAACCTTTACATGTGTAAACCATGATGGAAAACCAATAAGTGTAAAGGGGATCCCTACAAAAAAAACTATAAGGCAGATTTCTGCTCTACAGCTTAAGAGAGCTGTTAGGAAGGGTTTTAAAGCTTATGCAGTAACAATAACTGATGAGGAGAATCTAAATAAGATAGATAAATTAAAATTGGAAGACATACCAGTCTTAAGAGAATATGTTGATGTATTTTCAGAAGAAATACCAGGACTACCTCCGAAAAGGGAATTGGATTTTACCATTGAGTTGGTACCTGGTGTAGTACCTAGCTCAAAGGCCCCTTATCGAATGAACATACTTGAATTTAGAAAATTAAAGTCACAATTAAAATAATTAATTGATAAAAAGTATATTTGACCTAGTGTGTCTCCCTGGGGGGTACCTGTCATCTTCGTTAAGAAAAATGACGAAATCATGCGACTTTGCATAGATTACCATCAGTTGAATAAGATGACCATTACAAATCAATACCTAATTACTCGCATAGATGATCTATTTGATCAACTACGTGGAGCCACGGTGTTTTCAAAAATAGATTTAACGTCTGGATATAATCAAGTTAGGATTAAAGATGAAGACATCTTTAAAACAACTTTTAGAACTCGATATGGCCATTATGAGTTTGTCATCATGCCATTCGGGCTTACTAATGCCCCAGCTATTTTTATGTGTTTAATGAACAACGTTGTGCATAAGTATCTAGATAAGTTTGTAGTCATGTTCATTGACGATATATTAATCTATTCAAAAACTGAAGAAAAACATAAAGAACATTTAAAAATTGTTTTGCAAGAGTTACGATATCATCAACTCTTTGCAAATTTTAGTAAATGTGATTTATTCAAGGATAAGATTCAGTACTAAGGTCATGTGGTGACCAAGGAAGGAATTTCAGCTGATCCCAAAAAGATAAAGGCGATCGAAGATTGGCCAGTTCCTAAGGATGTAACGGATGTTCGATCTTTCATGGGAATTATGGTTACTACCGGAGGTTCATTGAAGGTTTTTTAAGGATTGTGAATATGATAAATTCTTTGCAGGAGAAAGGAAAGAAGTTTGATTGGAACAGGAAATGCGAGGAAAGCTTTAAAAAGTTAAAAACATTATTAACCAGCGCACGTATTTTAAGAATAGCTGATCCAAATAAAGAATTTGTAGTGTGCACTGATGCCTGCAATGATGGCTTAGGCAGTGTTCTGACTCAAGAGGGGCATGTTATTGCCTATGAGTCTAGAAAATTAAAAATTCATGAAAAGAATTATGCAACTTATGATCTGGAATTAACAGCTATTATACATGTTCTAAAGATGTGGCGACATCACCTAATTGGCAGAAAATTTATTTTAATGACTGATAATACAGGATTAAAGTATTTGTTAGATCAGCCTAATCTAAATTCCAAACAAGCTAGGTGGCTATCTTTTCTAAGTGAGTATGATTTTGAAATTTAGCACATTAAGGGTAAAGAAAATAAAGTTGTTGATGCATTAAGTAGGAATGCAAGGCTGAATTTTGCAGTAGTTATCAACACTTATATAATAGATTTGGATGAACAACTTAAAGCATGAATAGAACAGGATGGAATTTACCAAAATTTACAAGCTAAAATGAAAGAAAATCCGACAGAAAGCTTAAGTAAAGGGTACAGTTTGAATGCAAAAGAATTTTTACTGTATAAAGACAGAATGTATGTACCTAACGTACCTAAAGTTAAGCTATTAATTTTGGATGAAATTCATAAAACTCCATACTTAGGTCATCCAGGCTATCAAAAGACTATAACTATGTTAAGAAAATAATATTTTTGGCCAAATATGAAGACTGAAGTAGCAGAATATATTGCTAAGTGTTTTGAATTTCAGCAGGTGAAAACTGAACATCAACACCCAGCTGTATTACTTTAGCCATTACCCATTCCTAGTCAGAAATGGGAGATAATTAGTATCGATTTTGTTACTAGACTACCAAGAAATCAGAATCTAAATGATTCTATCATGGTAGTAGTCGATAAGTTAAGTAAAGCAACTCACTTTATACCTGTTAAAACTACATATAAAGCTGCAAACATAGCTGATATCTTTCTAAAACAAATTTTTTGACTGCATGGAGTACCGAAAGTCATAATCTCAGATAGAGATCCTAAATTTACAGGTAACTTTTGGAAATCTATGTTTAAAGGATTAAACACTACATTAAATTTTAGTACTTCGCTCCATCCTCAAATAGATGGACAAACTGAAAGAGTAAACCAAGTATTGGAAGATTTATTGAGAATGTATGTGAAAGACCAGCCAAGTAAATGGGAGGATTATTTGCATTTTGTAGAATTTTCTTATAATAATAATTACATCAGCCATATTTAGTCCTTTTGATATTTTGTATGGAAGGAAATGTAATACTCCTATATCTTGGAGTAATCCGGTGGATAGACTAGTATTAGGTCCTGAACTGTTAAAGGAAATGGAAGAAATTGTAAAACAGGTGCAAGGCAATATGAAAGTTGCACAGGATTGATAGAAAAGTCAAGCAGACCTTAAAAGAACTCCAAAGGAGTTTTAGGTAGGTGAACATGTGTTCATCAAGGTGAGGCCCAAAAAGAGCTCTTTGAGATTGGGGAGTTGTGCAAAACTAGCACCTCGATACTATGGTCCATTTGAAATATTGTCCAGGATTGGAAAAGTAGCTTATAAATTAGCATTATCACCAAATTTAAGAGTACATGATGTTTTTCACATTTCTGTATTAAAGAAATATGTTCATGATGTTACTCATATTGTTAACTAGAATGATGTATAGGTGGAACCAGAAGGAGATTTTCTGGTGGAACCGGACTGTATCCTTGGGCGAAGGGAGATCACACTTTGGAACCGCACCATTGGATAGGTGAAGGTGCAATGGAAGCACCTTAGTCCAGAAGAAGCCACCGGGGAATTGGAAAGTAATATGTGAAATGCATATCCAATTATGTTCTAGGGAAATTCTGAGGATGAAGAATAAATAACATCAAGGACGACGTTATATTCTAAGGGGTGTGTATGTCACATGCCCCAATTTTGCAAAAACAATATTATTTGATTTGATTTTTATTTAAGGACAATATGTTAAATTTTATGCTAAGTTTTAAGTGATGACTCAACAGATTCAAGGATATTTAATGTAATTCTGAATATTTTAATTATAAATAAATAAAGGTGGAGACAACAGCTTAGGAGGGTTGTTAAAAGAGTGTTTACTGGTCAAATTTATGGAGGAGATTGGGTGGAGAGCAAACAGACATGTGGCAGCATCCTCAAACCAGTTCCAAATGTTGTAGGTGGCAACCTCCCTACATTTGGGGTCAGGATTCCCCAAGAAAGTGGAATCAGAGTAGGTGGCTCAATTAATGACAACTGACCCAAAAGACCTAGGAAATATTTATAAAAATGCCCATTGAAGAGAGCTGAGGCTACTCATTATAGAGAAGTGATCATTCAAGTGAATGTACTTCATAGAAATTCAATGGAAGGGAATTGTGGAAAGAGTTTGAGCGGATAACTGCTAAGTGATCTAGTGTAGCTTTTCAGCTGAAGGATCTTAGTGCTGAGTGTAGAGTTTTTACTAAGTCATTGGACTAGTCTATCGTTTGCAATTTCCACTAGTTCTCATCCAAGGAGAACAGAAACAGGCTCGGGGGTCCTGAGGAAGCGTTGTTTGAGCACACTCCAGGAGTTGGTAGGGAGGAACGACCTCCTAATGCTGTTGTTGTCTATCCTAATCAGGTTCTACATTTTTCTGTTTTACTGTGTTAGACAGTTAGATCTGAATATGACTGTTAAACGAATGTTAAATATTTAGTTGTAAAATGTTAGAGTTAGTAATCTTTTAGATTATTGAAGAAATGAATCTGAATTAGTAATGTGTTAAGATGGAGAATAATTTTAATCTATGTTTTTTCATGCCTGGAAGGACCAGGCCATACTCCAGCACATACAGAGTATTTAAAGTAGATGAAGAAAATGATAAGAGACTGAACTGAATAGATGTGGTTCTGAATTTTATAATAGCAGCTTAATTTATTTTAGAATGTATATTATTATCAAAAAGAATAATAATCTAGTTATATATGTTATTGTTTTTACAAGTTTATTTATGTAAATTTACTGGAAAGAAATAGCAAGTAATATAGTATAGGTAGAAGGATGATTATGTTATGAAAATACCTTAGTAGATAAAATGTTGTATTTTTCCTACAGTAGATTATTCTTTTATTTCAAGTTAAAATATGCATGAGGTTAAACTGTGTTATGTTATAACTATATTCATTTGTGTTTGTTTAATATCTATTTGCAAATGCAGTAGAAGAAACATAGTCAAACTACTTGATTACATTCAGCTGAATTAAGAAGTAAATTATAAATACTTAGTTTTATTTACTAATTATATCAACTAAACTAAGTCTAACAAATACTAGAACCCAAGTAGGGTGTTATTACAATAATTGAATTATAAAGAACAAACTAAGTTACATAGTTTATGTACATCTTTTGAAAGAACTCTAAATAAACCCTATCTGTCATTTATTAAATAAAGCAAATAGAATATGACAATAACTAACATATAAATAAATGTCTATTTATGAAAAGAACTATTTTTAAAATTACAAACAGGTTATACCTGTAAAAGTAAACTAGAGGTTTGAAACCCTAAATAAATATTATATTTACAAATGGCAAACATTTAAGCTATAATCCGATTACTTGGATTATTTTATTAATAAATAATTAAACTATTATAAACTGTTTACAGTCCATTAAGGACAAAAGAAAAGACAAATGTAATGTTTAACTGGAATTTACATATCACAAACCTATAACACTAATTAAAAACAAAATTAATAAGTAACTGAACTTATTAAAAAAAATTAAATTGAAATATTTACTTAAACAAGGGTTTCCTACAGGAAAATCCTAGCCCGTATTTCTCGAGCCATCAGTAAATTTTACAAACACATTATGACTGAGTTATAGTCCTAATATAATTAACCATATTATATATACCAAATATAATAAACAATAAATTATTTATTCACAGTCGAATAGGGTAAAACCCTAAGTTACACAGAGTCACAAAATGGTAGTTACTACAAAACGAGTCTAAGCTCGAAGATAGAACTGTCTTAACAAACTATTCCATTACATTGACAGGCCGTAAGGATAGAATTTTTTTAAACTATTTACGATACCTAGCTCACGGCCGAGACTACCATCGACGAAGTGAGGGTTTGTAAACAAAATAGAACCAAATAATCATTTAAAAACAAACTGCATAGATAAAGATGAAGCTGGACAAGCTTCCATGCTCAGGGTTTCCTATCGACAACCCTGTTACAAGCAGGGAAAGAACCCAAACGATGAACATAGGGATTACCCATTTGAATTCATGGCCTTCAAAGATAGCCATCAATTATTTCATCATAGAATGCAAACACTGTCTCAAGTTCCTGCAAAGAGATTACAATGCCGAGTGTTATTTACAAAACTCGTAAAATATTGTAAACCCTACTGCAAAAACAACCATGCCATAAATCTCTATGTTGAAAATAACACTAAATAATTATCTTAAGGAAGAATGTCGAACAATATATTGGAGATACTGTCACTAACTGCAAACTGCTCTTATGAATCTCCAAACCCTGCGACAACGAAGGAGCACAACCAACAGCAGCGAAGCCTCAAGTTCGCATAGCAATGACATGCCAAGGAAAAAGGCCGAGTGAAGTTACAAACAGGACGCAAGCCAAGTGCAAATGAAACCAATAGACTCTTGTAGAGTATAAACCCACAGATACAAATAAATGACAACAAGATCGAACACCAGAGGCTACAACATGTTACACTTAAGTGTTGGAGCAAGATAGAGCAGAGAGAACACTCACGGCCACCATGAGACCTTGCAGACAGCTGAAGGCCAGCGTGAACTATGGAGGAAGAATAACAAAGGGTTAGTGTTTTATAGATTATATATCTTCAATACATGGCCATGATATGACCACGTGCACTCAATAAAATCAAACCATGCATGGGCCGAGTTCTATAGTCACCTGTGTTTCAAATAAATCCAATCATTTAAACATGATTCTCATCAAAACGATGCATAAAACTATAATGTATGCCTTTATTTATCATATCGTAAATTATATGTATTTCTTATCATAATGTTTGATAATCTCATCATTGGTGTTTTGGTAACAATGTTAAGTTAATGTTGACCTAGCAAAAAGGTGATAACCATTTAAACATTGGTAAATCCCAAAATCGACCATGCTTACAACAAGTAGGATTATAGAATTACATAACCATGATAAGTATGCATATATTCAATCCAAACTTATCACTTATAAATCAACAAATTGAATGGTTTTAATTTATGAAATTGAATAAAGTTGGATAACATAGTAAAAGAATATATATTGAATTCTTTTACAAAGTTCAAATTTGGTTTAGATTTGCATAGACACTAGTTGCTTCTCAACTAGTCAATTGCTAGTAATTTACCATGATTATTTATGGGTAAGATAATATTGTGTTTATAGAAGATAATTATAACTTAGCATAGGATAAATTTTGATCATTATAGAAATATCTATCTTAGATGTTGTTATAGATAGTAACTTAATATAAGAAAGGCGTTATAGTAATAATGAAAATTATAATAGAATAATCCTACTCAAGTCCTTAATCATTGGAACAACATGGATTGACTTAGATTTAAGAAGTAAAGGAAAATATTTTTCCATGTGAAATGATGCAGTTGTTTTTACACTAATTACACTTATAATAACAAGAAGTTTTATAGGCTGTAAGATTCCCTACAGAAGCTAAGTATCGATCAGCTTGATACTCAAGTAAATAATATGATAATGTATATGATACAATAGTACTTGCAGTACGACATTGACAAGAAAGCTAATAACCTGTTAATGGGAAATTGATTTATACATATAAGTAATAGGTTGATACTTAAAATACTAGTAGGTTAAATAGGAAATCGAATTTTATATCCTAATAATAATTTTACTATCAGTACTGATCAAAGCTCTTCCATGTATAAAAACCAATAGTACCATAAGTATAACATTGCAAGATATGCATATCAAAGTAGAAGTTACTATGTAACAAAGATTACAAGTTTAGAGTCACAATAAGTATCTTTACTATTGTTAAGTTCGATAAAGATAGGAACTCATTTATTTGAACTTTTCTTACAAGATAAACTGGAGAAAACAAACTACTTTACCTCATGGAAGTTGCTTGGAATTTATCAGCTTATCTACTAAGCATTTTAATTGCAAATAGAAACACTTCTTGATACTTTATGAATTTAAAACGTTTACTTGTTCGATCATACCTGTAAACCTGTAAGAACTAGTAATCTTTCTCCATTAGCATAAATGCTAAGCAAGCCTAGGATTCAAAGTTAGATTCCACCTACTTGCCATAAAGAAGACTCATCAGTAAACCAAAATAAAACAACATGCAAGTAAATCTTTTCATGTTATGAAAATGAAACTGTTTTAGCTAACGTAATTTAAAAATGTGTAATACTAATTGTGGATGGTTTCTTTTTCCACTAACCATTAGCTGTTAGTTAACCGTATATTCAACATTTTATGTTATCTCAAAATTTTAAATTTTTGTGAAAATTTAGGGTTTTGACAGTCCCTGTAGGTCTTCTTCAGTGCTTATATCTGACACTAAGTCAGAATGGCCCACCCAACACTTACATCTGACCATGAGAGGAACACATCCAACACCATGTTAGAAAGGCACGCCTAACTGTTATAGCGTATTTCACCACTCTAGGTGAATCACACTTTGTATGGCCTTCCCCTGTCCCGCTGCAGACTCCTTAGACTCTATGGACCACTTTTTGTCCTTTTATGTTTCCTTAATCATCCCTAAAAACACATGAAAAATGATATACACGAGTTTTAACCTTATAAGCGTGTACATACGTGGATTTGACCACTAAAACCGTGTACATCGGGATGTGTAAATAATCCAAATCCTTTTGGAGTTTTCCTTGACATGGATCCGACTCATTTGACTCCTGGCCTTCCATATGCCTTGAGATCGCTCGGATTCGACCTTTCATTACCCCTTTGAAAATCTATATAAGGAACCCCTTGGTACATTGAAGGCATAAGAGAGAATTGAGAGCAACGAAGCTATAGTCCATTGTTGTCGGAACTTATGCTTGAGTCTCCATCCCTTTATCCCTTGGAGCACTTTTGTATTCTTCCCAAGCTTGCCTTTTGCTTGTGAACTTGCTATTAAGAGATGGAGGATTGAAGTGGTGGATTCCCAAGAGGGGGATTTAGTTTCTCCGGTTTGTAGACGTGCCATTAGAGGTTGTATCTTGTAATCTCTGATTTATATTAATAGAAATATCTTTTTCTGTCCAATGATGTGTATTTGAATGAATATGTTATCCATGGGATTATGTCAAATGATTTTACATTATTGATTATATATGCTAGAATATATCTAACACCATGATATATAGAACGCTTGTATTGTTTACTTGTTGTTGATGAAGTAATATAGCAATTCAAGCTAAAGATTGCAAAGCTCAATGGGGATCTACTTCAACCATCTAGAATAAGGTACGAGGTCTGATCCTTTAGTGTTAGACATTTTATTTCTATTGCATATTGGGAAAGATTGATTTCTGGAGTCAATTTGTCTATTGTGGTACCCTAAGCCATAGGAATTTCTCTCCATAACACTAACACTCACATATGACAATGTGGGAACACATCCTATTATACCAAAAACCTGTCACCATCATGTGATAAGACCTTTGACATACCTACCTGCCCTGAAATCCCAGCTTCTGGAGTAAATACTAAATGGCTTTTTATCAGTCTATCAGAGAAATTCCCAGCACCGCTCATCCTCCCTTATCTAGGAGCGGTAGCGCTGTTTGCACCTCTTTTCATCGGTTGTCGACAAGTGGTGCCACCGCCTGTTACCCTTGGTCAATATGCGGTTATTACCAGAGCCGCTCTATCATAGAAGGAGAAGTGCGGTACCCTGGGTAAAAGGGGAAAAAGAGAAGCTTCTTGAGGCTTCTAGATGATAAGCCTCGAGATATCCCTTATCCCTACTGTTGTGGGTTGGTTGAGCTTGATATCCCTCATCCTAGGATCTTAGAGGCCACCTCACCCACTAATTTCTCAACCATCTCTATCCATTAAAGCCCTATAAATATGAGCTCATAGCCATGGTTGAGAGGATAACATTGAAGGTATTGTTATGCTGTTGGACTGATTCTTGGCCCAAGATAATTTGGATAGAGCATATAGAGATAGAGTCGGAGCTTTTGGGGATGAAGAGCTGGTTTCATGGAGATGCATGTCAACACTAAGGCTTGGTTGTAAACTTCTTCATATTTCTAATGCAAATTGATTTTTTGTCCCATATATATTGTTGATGTTTGATTTTAGATATATATTGCTAGATTCCTTAGTCACTAGCATAGATTAGTAGATCATATTCTGGTTGCTTTGATCTGTTTCATGTTGAACTCTTTTGCAGGTACACAGGTGAACTGTCAAAGCCTTGTATTCTAGATATCTACAACATCTAGGGGGAGTTATCAACCTCTGTGATCTATTTGTTCTGGATCTGAACCATTCAAACTAGCGGAATAGCTTGTTGTCCGTAGGAGGTGAAATATTTCGATCAACAAATATGGCGAATCCACTGGGGAGTAGTTGTATTCAGTTGTTCTGATCGTCCTCAGTCTGCAACTCTTGTTTGAATCTAGGCTCCATTTTCTTCAACTCTTTATAGTTAGATCTACTTTCTGATTTGTATTATTTGGGTTTGAAATTTCCAGATCTGTTCAGATTTGAGTTATTTCAGTTTTTTATGCTCTGTTACCATATTCAATTTGATAGTATTCACCTTGATCTAGTCTGCTTTTGATTTGATCCATTGTTTTCTTTTTGTTTTGGCCATCTACAGGGAACTTCCGCAATGCTTTGTGTGAGGAGTGGTGCCACCGCCTGAACACAGTGGACAGTAAGCGGTGCCACTGCTTGTATCTAGTTAGCGAGGAGCAGTGCTACCTTGGAAATTCTCTTACAACACCTACGAAGCACGGTACTAGGTAGGCATTAGTCCAAAACTCTTTTTCCTCATTTTTCTTTGTAAAAATTTGGAATTTTGATTGCTTTTAGTTCTCTTATCAGGCTTGTGTTATTGAATCTGATGTGTGTGGCTTGCTACTTTGATGGTTTAAGATTGATTTTGGGTGGAATTTCAAAAAAATTGTTTAGTCTTTTTTATTGTTCATCCGCTTCTTGCTCGTTGGTTGTGTTTAAATAAGGATTTCTTCTTTTCTGAAAGTTAGGGTGCTCATTGAAATCTCTTTTTGTTGCATATATGAAAAGAAGAACATTAGATTAGCTTCTAGATTTCATTTCTTTCTTGCATACTAAACTTTTTTTTCTTCCCTTCAAAAAAGAAAAGTTTTGCTTGAGATTAGGACATCATATTTGAGCGTTGGATTTGGGTTTTCTGATTGGCTTCATAAGCTTTCAGGACCTTGCCGATCTTTCGTTTCTCATGCATATAGGACTATCTTGATCAAAAAAAAAAAATGGTAGTTTTAAGTTAGATTTGCTTACGTTTTTAAGAAATTTGAAAAGTTAGAGTGCATTGGCATATAGGTGTGCTTGGTGTTGTTCTTTTAGGAAAAGAGATTCTCACCTTTCCCATTTGCTTTCGGAAAGAATAATTTGGTTTGTAGAAGTATTTTTTTTTCTTTGATTTGATGTTCATGACTGTTGATTGGAATTATTTTTGGTTTTGAAACAAAAATAAAAACACTCTCTTCGCTCCCGTAAGTAGGCATATTGAACGGTAAAGTGAACATTTGCATAAGCATATTGCATGGTTTTACTTTTTTGTCAGAAAATCATGCATTCACCTAACTGTACAAGTTAAAATCAATGGTAGTTGTAGGTTAAAATTTATGTAGTAACTTGAGTGATAGGTTAGAGACATGTTCTGGCATTGTAAAACGTAGGAGCTATTGTTATTTGTCAGCATTACATTCCGGGACTCGCGTGGTTCTTCCACGTACCGTCGGTATATCGAATGGCCTTTCACGTACCCTTAAGGTATATAGAAAGGTACTTCATGTACTCGATTTTATATCATAAGGTCCCTTGTGTATGGTTATGCATTAGACAACACTACTATCGATTCAAGCTCCCACGTACCTTGAGTATATCGGGAGACCCCACTAGGGTACCTTATCTATCTGAGAAAAGCCATTTGGACATCTTGTTTGGAGCCATACATCGAAAACAACATTCGAGGAGATTACTATGCATGTACCCTCGAGGTATATCGTGAGTGGCATCGACTTGACAATCCTAGTGAGAGACCTGAATTTTGAACTCCTCCTGTCATTTTAAGTCGGCTTGTTTTGACCTATAGTTTGAGTAGGGAAGTATTTTGGTGTGTTTTTTTCTATATTTTCAGACCCTAGGTTAGATAGGAATTGTACACACTGGTTGAGTTAAGATAGTCTAGGAGAGTAAAAGGATTGCCACCCAATTTTACTTCTATTTCAGAAGGAAATCCAATGGAAGCTATCGACCAAGGAGCTACTACCACCTCCCAAGTGGGAGATCATGTGGTGGCATAAAGTGGAGTACCATATTCTTCACACTCACCTCCCTTGGTCCAACAGCCTTCCCGCGAGGATTCATTGATCCATCCTCCTACAGAAGATCATGTTGATGATACCCATCCAGACTTTGGTCCTAATGCTCCTTTTTGGGAAACACCTATTGGACAGGCCATTGCCTCATTTGGAACCCATGTAAGTTCTCTTGAAAGTGAATAAGAACGCAAGTAATACTGTACTACTATCCTCCATGCATAGGAGGTAGAAAAGCAGATTGACAACCTATTACACCCTTCACCAGTTCGTTCCACATTCCTTCCTATGGGATGTCGTTCACTAGCCGATTCTATGAGAGCCATCAAACCAATTATAGATCATCCATTAACAACCCATAGCCCAGGTCAAATTTCCACCTCTCTCGCCTCTTATGTTATGTCTGATCCAAATCCACCCAGATCTTTTGCATCAGGGGCCCAACCTTCAATTCCTATGTCTTCGGTACCTTTGAATGCCAGGGGGCAACCCCTGACACGACCTATGTTATCTAATCCCGAAGTTGTACCTAGTCAAGAGTAGACCTCTAACATAGAAACGTCTATAGTTTTTGTCCTTCCCACCCACACTAATGTGGTAAATCCCCCATCTAGTTCAGGTCATCCCTTGGGGGCACAACCTGTTTCCATCTAGTATTCTAGTGGTTATGGTTATCAAATACCTGTAGGTAATCATCCATATAATCCTACTGGAATTCCATTCCCTAGAAACACTTTTACGCCATGGGGGAAACCCAACTGGTCTTACATGCCAGCCATGGGAGGGATACCCATACATACTGCGGGAGGTGCAGGAGGAGCGTCTTATGGAGGTCCTCCCCCTGGGGAACCTAATGGTCCTAGAGGGCCTGGTGGTCCTCCTCATGGTCCTGGTGGTCCTAGTGGTCTTGGGGGACCTGGTGGCTTTCCTCCTTATGGCTCTGGAGGGTCTGGTTTCCCTCCATCTAGTGGTTTCGGTGGCTCTGGAGGTTTTCCACCTCCTGGAGGTTCTGGAGGGTCTGGTGGTCCATCTCCTAGTGGTCCTGGTGGTCCTGGTGGCCCTAGTGATCCTGGTGGCTCTGGTGGTCCTCCTCCTGGAGGCCCTGGTGGTCCTAGTGATCCTAATTCCAGAAATCAACCCCCCATGGGTGGATTTCCTGGTGGTTCTTCCTCAGAGAAACCTATTTAATAGTCAACCTATAGCCCTAATGGTAATTTCATGCCATATCAATATTACCAGTATGTGCATCCTAATAGACAGTTACCTTTCCTTGCCACTTTGGACTTGCCTGATTTCTCCAAGTTGATTAATGATCCCATTCGACACAATCCCTCATGGCCTCCCATTCCGGTAAATTTACCATCGAACATTCCAAAATTCGATGGGAAGTAGGGTGAAGATCCACGGAACCATGTTATGAATTTTCATTTGTGGTGTTCCTCGAACTCCCTCATTGATGATTTCATTCAGTTATGACTCTTTCAGCAAACTTTGACTGGTACGGCCATGAAGTGGTATATTGAACTCCCACAACATTCATTTGTGGATTTTGGATCGTTGGAAACCATATTTCTTACGCACTTTCAGCTCCCTATTCGTTATGAAATCGGCACTGATCTTTTAACTTCTTTGTGATAGAACACATCCACCCACATTTCTGATCATATTCATGAGTGGAGAAGGAAGAGAAAGCTTATTAAGGTCCCCATTTCAGATCATTTGTTAGTTTATTGGTTCACTAAGTCCTTGTTGTCTCCTATTGCCCGAGATGTGGCCATGGGTGGTGCCGTTACCGAAGAGTAGGCTATTAGTTGGGCTCAGTACCTAGACTTGGTTTATTCCCAGTCTGGGAATCTTTGTGAAATGATTCCTCAAGCTCCTTGCCCCAGCACTAACCCTGCCAAGCCATCAGCAGAAGTACCTATTGACGGGATTGTTGGTTCAATCTAGTCCCCATCCACAGTGAAACCTTCCAAGTGAACCCAACCTGCTACTCCTTCGACTCCCAAGGTTTCTGTTGAGGTAAATTCTATTCAAAGTACTCAAACCTCGGGTAATAAAAAGAAAGGTAAAAATTGAAATAAAAAACCCGGAAACTAGATGGAGGCCCCACAATCAACCCATAATGATAACAAAACAGGGAAAAGGAAGGCTAAATACCCTTGTCTGTTATGTGGTGGTGACCACTTCTCCAAGGAGTGTCCCCATCAGGATGAAATCTCCCATTTTTTGAAGTCTAATCCCACACCTACAGTACTTATAGATCCTTCCCCCTCTCAACAATAGCTGGTAGACCACCTTTCAAACCAAGGTAACTCTAGTTCATTAGAGGAAATTCGTATGATGTCCTAAGATACCATCCATCTGCAAACTTGAAGCCAAAATTATGATAAACCTACAGATAAGCAAGAAGATCAATCTTCTTCAGGGAAACCTCCCTCCACTAGTTCTCCAGAATCCTCTTCTACTGTTCCATTGTCTATCAAGAATCCTACTCTCGACATGATTTTTCACCCACCAAAGAGTACTCTTCGGAAGGTTGTCTTTAATCCCAATTCCTGAGCTAGTCAATTCTATAATGTGGTTGAATATCTCGCTCAGGCACCTTGTGTGATTTCTACCCCAGAAGTACTCCAAAGTTTCCCTACACAGAGCAAGAACTTGTTGACTGCATTAGGAGCTGTAGACTCAGATAACACTAACTTGATTCACTTCAATGTTGAGAACTATAAACCTATATTACCTCATAAAATTGCTTTTCAGATCATTATGAAAGTAGTGGGAAAGAAAGTCTTTCGAATGGTACTAGATGAAGGAGCTTCGACCTCGGTGTTATCTCTAACTTGTTGGAAATCTCTTGGCTTAGATGAAGGAGATTCGACCTCGGTGTTATCTTTGACTTGTTGGAAATCTATTGGCTTAGATGAAGGAGCTTCGACAATGGTGTTATCTCTGACTTGTTGGAAATCTCTTGGCTCTCCTGAGCTTGTTACATCACCTACAACCCTTAAAGCCTTTGATGGATGGGGTTTCCAACCCCATGACCTCATATCAGCCCTCGCGGTCGAGCTAGGGGGAAAAACCATTTCCATCCAAGTAGAAGTGGTAGATCCTCCTTTATATTATAACCTCCTTTTAGGAAGGAATTGGTTCTATTCCATGAATGTTGTTGCTTCAACAGTATTTCGAACGGTCCAATTCTTGCATCTCGGGAGAATTGTTACTATTGACCAGCTTGATTTCTGTACGCTGGATGTTACTAAATCCACAGCTAATAATATCCCCATGTTAGGTCAGTCCCCTCCTCCTTACCATTCGATTGGGGTAGGTATGCTGAAGGATTTATCCCTTATGGATATTTTTCCCTCTACTCCTCCTACCATGGATACCGCGATAGTACATATGATAGCCTCATTTGATATTGAGCCCCAGGGCACAAATGTTGTTGAGTCCATCTCATTGAGTCCACATGAAGCTATGTATGACACCATTCAAACTTGATCTAATGATCACACTAATGACATTCATTTAGTGGCTTTGGATCCTTACCATTTACCGTACTGGTTAGAACCTTCTCTTCCGGTTCTAGACTATCTCTCTGTCAATTTTCCTTCCAATGAGTCCATTATAGAGATCATGAACACGGGTGAGCCCATTCGGGAGGATCACCATCATAGATCCATGTTCCTCCCCAATACCAGTTCAGGAAGCCATGATTTTGCATCCTTGTGTCCTACTGATATTGTCAACGTTTTGCAAAGTCCTATATTGTTGCAATTTACATATTCTAAAGGAAACCTTTGCAACATTACTCAGAAGAACCCAATTGACATATCAGCCAAGCCTAATGTTATTGAGCATGTTCATGTTGGGCATAACTGCTCCACAGATGAATATGAAGCATATAAGGCACTTTTTAAGGAATTCCATGATATTTTTTCCTGGTCCAATGAAGAGATGCCGGGGATCGACCCTTCCATTGTGGTTCACGAGATTAAAACTTATCCCACGGCTAAACCTGTCAGGCAGAAACTTAGGCAAGTCCATCCTAGGAAGGTTGCAGCTATTAAAGCTGAGATTGAGAAGCTTCTGAAAGCTGGTTTTATTTATCCTGTACCTTTGATGGAATGGGTATCAAACGTTGTCCCTGTCAATAAAAAGCAGGGCACCATTAGAGTCTGTATCGACTTTATGGATTTAAATAAAGCTTGTCCCAAAGACAACTTTCCTACCCTACACATCGATCAGATTATCGACAAATGTGTTGGAAGTGTCATCTTTTCATTCATGGATGGCTTCTCCGGCTACAATCAGATTGAGATATTGCCCATCGATCAGCATAAGACGACATTCATTTTCCCATGGGGAACCTTTGCGTATAAGAAGCTACCTTTCGGCTTGAAAAACGTTGGCACCATGTTCCAGCGTGTGATTTCCTATGCATTTCATGACATTAAACATATTGTTGAACGGTACCTTAATGACCTCTTTGCTCATTCACAGCGACGGAAGGACCACCCTGATAATCTTAGGGACATATTCCTGAGATGTCGTCATTATAATATCCATCTCAATCTGCATAAATGTGTTTTTTGCGTTGAGACGGGACATCTGCTTGGCTTATGGTATCCAAAGATGGAATCCAGATCGATCCTTTGAAGATTTCCACCATCATTAATCTACCAGCCCCAACCACCATCCTTCAACTCCAAAGTTTGCAGGGGAAGGCAAACTTTCTGCACCGTTTTGTGTGCAATTTCGCTGAGAAAATGCATGGTTATATGCGTCTCCTCAAGAAGAACACTCCATTCTTCTAGGATGACCAGGCCCAATGTGCCTTTGATAGTCTTAAGCATGCTTTGACTCATTCACCCATGATACACCCCCAGACTATTCAAAGGATTTTCTCTTGTATATTGCTGCCTCTGCTACTACCATCGCCATGGTTTTAGTGCAGGACAATCTCCACAGTTAAGAGCATGTGATTTATTACGCCAGTAAGAATCTTATTGATAACAAAACCCGTTATTCACATGTGGAGAAGCTAGCTTTGGCCATGGTCATTGCTTTGCAAAAATTTCGTCACTACATTCTGCTTCACACTACCACTGTATTGGCAGACCAGAACCCAATGTACTACATTCTGACTCGTTAGGTACTTGGGGGCAAGTACTCTCGTTGGATCGTCATCCTTCAGGAGTTCGATCTTGAGTTTGCAAAGGCTACATCAAAGAAATCCTTGGTTTTTGCTGAGCTTATATGTGACCTTCCCTGTGCTACCATGGAATCTGAGCCCAGTGATTCATTTCCTGATGAATTCATGTTCCTAATTAGCACTACTGATCCTTGGTATGGATATTTGTTGATTTATCTCCAGACCCAGCATTTTCAGCTGCATCTATCTTGCAATGATCGTCACTGCATTCATCACCACGTGAAATACTACCTTATCTTGCATGATACCTTGTATAGACGTGGGATTGACTCCATTATCTAACGATGCCTCACTCATGAGGAGGTTGAACACGTGCTAAATGATTTCCACTCTGGAGCATATGGAGGTCATTTATCTAGGATGGCTACATCCTAGAAAATTCTTCGCACTGGCTATTTATGGCCTTCTATCTTCAAAGACTGTCATGAGGCTATTAAGAAATGCCCACCATGGCAACATTTTTATCCCAAAAAGTGCACCCATCCTACTCCACTTCACCCCGTCATTGTCGTTGGCCCTTTTTCCAAATGGGGGATTGACTTCATGCATTGTAAACCTACCTCAGCCGGGGGCATGGTTACACCATCGTAGCCATGGATTATTTTACAAAATGGACTGAGGCCATGCCTACATATGCAGAAGATGGTAATATTGCCGCTCTCTTCTTGTTCAATCATATCATAGCTAGATTTGGAGTTTCACAGTCCATCGTCACTAATCATGGATCCCATTTCCATAATCAAATGATGGAGGAATTGAGTGTCAAGCTAGGTTTTCACCATGAAAACTCTACACCATATTACCCACAAGCTAATGGTCAGGTAGAGGCCATTAACAAGGTTTTGAAAACTATGCTTCGACGGATGGTTGGAGATCATAAATCCAATTGGCATCTCGTTCTTTTTTCCACTCTTTGGGATTATCGGACTTTCGTGAAAATAGCTACTAGTTTCACGCCATTCTAGCTTGTCTATGGACTTGAAGTTGTCTTTCCTATCCAATGTCAGATTCCATCTTTACAACTTGTCGTTGAACTTCTCCCAGACACTTCCGCAAAGGAGGAAAGATTCTTGTACTTGAATAACCTTGATGAGACTTGTAGAGATGTTTCCTTGGCTAATGAGGCACATAAGAAATGTGTCAAGGCACAGTACAATAAATCTATCCAGCCTCATTTTTTCAATGAGGGTGACCTAGTTTTGACTTATGACCAGAGATATGACAAGCTAGGAAAGGGTAAGTTTGAGTCTATGTGGTATGGACCTTTCGTTATTTTCAAGGTGTTAGAGAAAGGAGTCTATGAGTTGGTAGATTATGATGGAATCCCTTTGGGACAACCTCGCAATGGGTTGTATCTGAAAAGGTACTATGCCTAGGTCTTCTTGGATGGTATCTTGTATATATGTATATTGATTGACTTTCAGTGTGTTTTCAGTACTTTCAAGATGGTTTTGAGTTTTGGTGCCCGCATATATTTATACCATGTTTTGGTCATACAGATGGCTTTCTATGGCTTTGCTGATGGTGCCTGCTACCACACCTTGAATCTAGCCTCGGCTGCTTGGGTTCTCTATTCCCTAGCTGAAGATTTGGTCAGTTCAAGAGCAGTTTTCTTAGGTCCCGCTACTAATAAAATCATCGAGTATGAAGCGGTCATTGGTCTTCTGACTAAAGCTGCCTCCAAAGATGGTCGTGATCTAGTAGTTTTGATGTACTCTCAGATCATGGTTTGTCATTTAAACCATGTCTACACCATTAGGAACCTGGTGCTCCTCTGCCTCTTTCAGAGGGTACGTTTGTTAGAAAGATCATTTGGAACCATTACATATAGGCATATCCCTAGGGAACATAATGTAGTTGCTGATTCATTGGCTAATTACATCCTAGATTGACATATTTCCCATTCATGATGCTAATCAAACATGGTACATTGTAAATAAACATTTAAAGACACATAGAACTCATAGAAAATGCATTCATCCATTTGAAATGTATAAACATCATGTAAAAGTATGTATATATATATGAAAAATGTTACAAAAAATAGGTCCCGAGACCTCAACTGAATCACGTAGGCTTTAGGAAAAATCATCATACAAAATCCTAAAGCTATCAGCTTTCAATATACATGTCTCATCCACTAGTGGTGCTCGTGATAGCACATCACTGCTTGAGCCACCCTGCGAACTAGCCTGCTGAATTGGCCTAGTACTCCCGCAGTAGATATCTGATATCTAGTCGGGAGGTTATCTATGTCAGCATCTGGGATGTCCAGATTCAACCTCTCAAGGTTCTCCTCTATCTCTTTAGTGATATCATCACCCCGTGGCATGAAGGGAGCTCCAACTTTCCTGTCTAATGGAGATGCTCCTCCTGGCCTCGCTGCTCCAACATCTGCATGAAGATAAATAGGTCTCGTCACCTATGATAAAAAATATAAAACATAAAAAACATAAAAAAAAAATTTCATCTTTAGGGTTTCTTGTTTCTTACCAATGTCTCCCCATTTCCCTCCAGGCGGGAGTGGTAGGTTAGGATCACCTGTAAAATCTGTGCCTGCATAGGCATAGTCCTCAACCATGAGCATCTGATCCCGCAGCCATCTAAAGAACACGTCACTAAAATTCACTCTGCCCCTACCCGCTCCTGTGTGAGCCATGATATGGACCCACCTCAACATGCGAGGGTCCCATGCTCTTAGACTTCTAAAAGTCACCTAGGGCCTCATCTGGGGGACCCGCTTAAAGAAGAAACAAGCTAATATGGAATCAAAGCTGAATTGCTTCAGCTCTCCCTGGCAACATTTAGTCAGCTAATCCTTGAAGATTGGAAGCAATGCTTCCACCCAGTTGAACACCGTAGGTGCCATTGCCTCTAGGGAATACAACATATGTGCCCTGGAAGCTTGATGTACACCCTGGCTCCCTGCCACCCTCTGCATGGTGAACAGAATGATCCATAGAGCCATATCTGTCACTACCCTAATGGGGATTTTCTTCCCCGATGTGCTTGTATGTGGTGCACAGTGTCGATCTATGAGCTCTCTGGTGGTAATGTCCCCACCACAAGAACCTATCAGTGAGATAGGGGCACCCCGTCTCGATAGGCCAGTCAGGAAGTAGATGTCCTCTACCTCCACTATAAGTATATGTGCCCTCACCTTGAAATACTACTGTTCTGGATTCCACATTCTTAGTATGTGTTCCAGTAGTCTCTCATGGGACACCATGCTTGGTGTCTGGAAGAAATTTATAAGTCCATAGTTCCGAAGTGTTGCAATACAAATCGGATTCCTTTCAGCAACAACATCCTCGTCATCATGTATTCTTTATTTCCATATTACCATATTTTGGAAGCCTAGACTTTCCAAAACAAAAATGGTATACATTAATATCATCCTTGAATCATTACAAATCAAAAGAATGAGTTAATTTTGTATATATCATTGGTTTAATTTCTCCACGGTCAGCACCACCTATTCCCCATTGGAGACAGGCGGTGGCACCGCCTATCCACCTTGTTCTTGGCGTGGTTCTTGGGTGGTGCTGCCTATCCTGCAAGGGGTAGCCACGATGCCCACAAATAGGATTTTAGGGCTTTCCAAATAGGCCTAAATCCCAATCAAATCCCAAAATAAAAGATATGAAATGAAAGAAGATCTAAGCTATTACCTGCAACTGACGAGACTAAAAATGGACGGTGGAAACTCCCGGTATCAGCTATGGAAGATATAGCTAAAAAATGCTCGAAGTGCTCTCTGCTAGAGGCAAATAGTGAAATGTTTGATTTTTTACTATTTACTTTCCTTATATAGACATTTTTTGGGTCCAACTTACTATAGTTTTGATATTACATCATGTTCTGGTCAAAATCTATTTGTCGTAATCCATTAATGTTGATTTTAGATGCATTTAACACTTGTTTATGAGTTGTCTGCAGGTTGACTTTAGTAAAAGCTTTGGAAAGTTTGTTTATGGATTTTTCATACTTTCACAAAAAGAAAAAGGTCATCGAGCGTTTATTATGGCACTTTGTCACGCTTGTTAAAATCTAGTATCAAAGTTCCGAGTCTAGTTCAAGTTTCTTTCCAGGCTCGTAAAATACAACATTGTGTAAAGAAATGTTATGGAGTCTTCTTTTCACATATTCTTTTAGACTCAAACATGAAAATATAGTTGAGTCCTTTTTCGAATCTTTCCAGGATTGTAAAAAGTGACATTGTGTAAAGAAACTTCACAGAGTTCTCTTTAAACCCTTTTCAGACTCCCTAAATATGAAAAGATTGTCTAGCGATCTTGTCTTCTTCATGCTTGTTAAATTATTTGAAGAGTCGTCTATCCAATGATAGGTTATCTCTTTCTTGGTTCGGACATTACTATATATGAGAAAGGAACGCTCCACCCAATCATGACTGGAAGAGTTCTCTAAAGTATGATTTTATAATTTTTCGGGCCTTAGAGACTAAATCATACGAAAAAGGACTCCCATGGAGTCTTCTTCCGTATTCATTCAGAATCTCTAAACATGAACGATACCGATTTTTCTTTCAGTGGACTCGTTAAATTAAACATTGAGAGACCTGTTTTGGGAATGAACCCATCCTCTCTCATGTTCGTAAAACATATGGGACTGGACTTGTCTTCTGACAAGCTATATTGAGTGTTTGTTACCCTCTTTGAACTCGTAAAACCAAAAAGAGACACTCATCGATCATGATGGGGAAAATGGGAAAGGGAATCATTTTGCAAATAATGGCAGTTGTTTGTCGTTACCTTTGAACATGGCACTTGTCCGCACAATCATGTCAGTCAATTGGGTATTCAACTGATCTCTGTGAAGATCCACTTTCATGAGTCATGCTAATCCTTTGAGTCTTTCAAAAGAATGCATTGTCCACTATCACATTGTGTATCTGTCCTGTCTATTCATGCTGCCAAGTCATTTTGTCGTGCCGCCTAATGTTCAAAGGGGATTTGAAGAAGTCTTACCTCTGCAGTATACACGACCTTTGTGTCAGTATCTTTGAGTCAGTCATATGGTTACTGCATTCACATCATTCCATAACTATTTTTCGAGTTTCATGTCGTCGATGTGGGACTCATCATGGCCCTCCTTCGACGAGACTATTCCCATCGACATCATCTCATCATCCAGGAAATAGTCTTAGAAACAATATTTAGTACCTTGAGATCTGTATGCCTTAATGACAGATTCTCTCACTCTCAACATAGGTTCACATTATTGACCTTTGATCAATAGAATCGACTGAGTGTTCGACATCAGGACATCTTTTCACACTCAGTAGATTGTACTAGAGTACCTTGGGAATCATTGACATTAATGGTGATCTCCCTCGCACTTGTTGACGGTTCACATCATTGGCCAGTAATCAAGTGGTTTCTACCATGTTTGACTTCATATCATTGTAATCACATGGATAGAATCATACTTTGTGGAAGATGATACGAAGACCCTAGGTATCTGTTTAAAAGTGCTCATTTCTTTTTCCCCAAGTTGGGATGGAGTTTTGTATATCTAGCATGGATCCACATTTGTATGGTCATGGATATGCTCAAATTTGCATCTGTATGACATAGATCTATGTTGTATGTCTGGTATCTATGTCCAAGTTTGAGTCCTCTATCACATGGATCTACGCTGTATTCTAGTAGCCATGCTTCTTTATTCCACTCATGGATCTGCCTTGTATTGGTCTGCAGCTATGAGTTTGGTTACTTGTGTCTACGAGTCAACATACTGATGTACTACAGATGCCTACTTGACTGCATGCTTCGATCGAGCCAACATTTTAATCTCTTGGCAACGAATTGTTCTCAAAGCTCTCATTTATCATATCACTCTAAGACTCATGCTTTGGGGGGCATCCTGTTATACCAAAATCCTGTCACCATCATGTGATAAGACCTTTGACATGCCTACTTGCCTTGAAATTCCAGCTTCTGGAGTAAAGACTAAATGGTTTCTTATCAGTCTATCAGACAAATTCCCAGCACTGCTCATCCTCCCTTATCCAGGAGTGGTACCCCTGTTCGCACCGCTTTTCATCGGTTGTCCACAAGCGGTGCCATCGCCTGTTACCCTTGGTCAATAGGCAGTTATTACCAAAACTGCTCTGTCATAGAAGGAGAAGTGCAGTACCCTGGGTAAAAGGGGAAAAAGAGAAGCTTCTCAAGGCTTCTAGATGATAAGCCTCAAGATATCCCTTATCCCTACTATTGTGGGTTGGTTGTGCTTGAAATCCCTCATCCTAGGATCTTAGAGGCCACCTCACCCACTAATTTCTCAACCATTTCTATCCATTAAATCCCTATAAATATGAGATCATAGCCATGGTTGAGAGGAGAACATTGAAGGTATTGTTATGCTGTTGGACTGATTCTTGGCCCAAGATCATTTGGAGAGAGCATAGAGAGCTAGAGTCAGAGCTTTTGGGGATGAAGAGCTGGTTTCATGGAGATGCATGTCAACAATATGGCTTGGTTGTAAACTTATTCATATTTCTAATGCAAGTTTATTTTCTGTCCCATATATATTGTTAATGTTTGATTTCAGATATATATTGCTAGATTCCTTAGTCACTAGCATAGATTAGTAGATCATATTCTAGTTTCTTTGATCTATTTCATGCTAAAATCTTTTGCAGGTACACAGGTGAACTATCAAATCCTTATATTCCATATATCTATAGTGTCTAGGGGGAGTTATCAACCTCTGTGATCTATGTGTTCTGGATCTGAACCATTCAGACCAGTGGATCACCTTGTTGTCTGCAGGAGGTGAAATATTTCGATCAACACATCCCACAACCCTGTCAGAAAGGCTCTGTACTTACATCTGACCATGGGGGGAACACATCTCGCAACCATGTCAAAAGCGCTTTACACTTACATCTGACCATGGGGGGAAAACATCTCGCAACCATGTCAGAAGGGCTTTGCACTTACATTTGACCATGGGGGGAACACATCCCGCAACCATGTTAGAAGGGATCTGCACTTACATCTAACCATGGGGGGAACACATCCCACAACCATGTCAAAAGGGCTCTACACTTACATCTGACCATGGGGGGAACACATCCAACAACAATGTCAGAAGGGATCTCAACCCCAGGTTGAGGATTCCTGGTAACTGACCAGGTTCTTCCATTCTCCCAGAGAATGGAATCAGCCCTTATATCTGATCAAGTGGGAAAACATCCCTCAATCACATCAGAATGGCCCTCAGTCCCAGACTGAGCTTTCCTGGTAACTAACCAGGTGCCTTTATTCCAAGAATGGAAAAATCCCTTATATCTGATCATGTAGGAACCAATCCTACAGTCACATTAGAATGGATCAGCACTCATTATATAACATGGAAGGAACCAATCCTCTAACCATGATAGAATGGATCAGCCCTTACATCTGACCATGGAAGGAACCAATCCTCTCACCATGTCAGAATGGCTCATGGACTCATCACTTCTCCTTGGAAGGAACCTCGATCTAGAGAACACCAAGCTTCTCCCTAAAGTACTCAAACTTCACTCTGGCTAATGGCTTCGTTAACACATCAGCTATCTGTTCATCCGTTGCAACATACTGGAGATTCACTGCTCCTATCTGCACCATATCCCTGATATATCGATACTTGATCTCGATATGCTTCAACTTGTCATGGAACACCAGGTTCTTTGACAACTTCACACAACTCTAGTTCTCGCAATATATACAAGTAGCATCTAACTGGAGATCAAATGAATCAGATAGTAGCTTCCTTAGCCATACTGCCCCACAACTAGTTGAACATGCTGCAACATACTCTGCTTTAGCTTTACTTAGTGCCACACAGGATTGCTTCCTTCTAACCCAAGAGATCACACCTGATGCCATACTAAAGCAACACCCTAAAGTGCTCTTCCTATCGATGGCACTTACTTCCCAATCCGAATCAACATAACCCTCTAGGTTAATCTTCTGATTCGCCTCATACTTGAGCCCATAATCAACCGTACCCTTCAGGTACCTCAGAATATGCTTTTGCAGCAATCAAGTGAACATGTCTCAGATCTGTCAGGAACTAGCTCAAGGTGTTCACAACAAAGCAAATATCTGGTCTCTTGTTCATCAGGTGCATCAAGGACCCAATCATCTGACGATGCATTGTAGCATCAACTGCTTTTGATGAAGCATCACTCAATAGCTTTAGGTTCGATGCCATAGGTATGGTCATGGCCTTGCAGCCCATCATCCCGAATCTCTTCAGGATCTCTACTGTATATTTCCCTTGTCCAAGGGAAATTCCATCTGCATTCTGCCACACTTGCATACCTAGAAAATAATGCATCATACCCAAGTCCTTCATCTTGAACTTGGCAGCATGCTTCCTCTTCATATCAACAATCAACCCATCCATACAGATCATCTACATATAGTAAGAGCATCACTGGGTTGCCATCTTCAACCTTGTAGTAAAGGTTAGAATCTACTTTACTCTTGGTAAAGCCCAAACTGGATAGAAAGCTATCAATTCTACTGTACCATGTCCTGGGTGCCTATTTCAAACCGTAGAGGGCTTTCTTCAATCTACACACATGAGACTCCCTGTCATGTGTCTCAAAACCAAGTGGTTGCTCCACATACACTTCTTCTTCTACTACACCATTCAAGAAAGCAATGTTGACATCCATCTAGTGTATCTTCCATTTCATCACTGCAACCAGAGCAAGTACTGATCTGATGGAAGTGTATTTGGCTACATGTGCAAAAGTAGGCTTCATAATCTATTCCTTCTTTCTGGGACAAGCCACGAGCCACAAATATTGCTTTATATTTTTCTATGCTACCATCTACAGCATGCTTGATCTTGTAGATCCATTTGGAAGTTACAATAGACTTCCCTTTTGGTCTTGGGATAACATCCCAAACATCATTCTTCATGATCGATTGATACTCTTCGATCATAGCATCCTTCCATTCTTTCTGTTCTGCCGCTTCTTCATAATTGGAAGGTTCTTTATCGATGAAATCACATAATAAGGCTACATAACCAGAGTAGGACCTGGTTCTCTTTCTTTCTTTGTGATTCTCTTTTGGAGCCCCATATCTTTCCACATCTTGGATAGCTTCTCATACCCAAGCATGTTTCCTCTTATGAGGATTCTTCTCTTGAGGTGGATCTACAGGTTCTTGACGTTCTTCTATTTCCTGATCTTCTTCTTGATATTCTTCATTCATGGTTGTGTCATGAATTCCAAGTGCTTCTGTTTCTTTAGGTTCTTCAGCGGGTCTCTTTCTGTATTTCTTGTAATTTGAGTCTTAGTCAAATGTTACATCCCTGCTGATATCGATATTATTGAATCCTGGGAAGCATATTTTGTAATCCTTCTAGCTTTCAGAGTATCCCACAAATATACCCTTCTTTCCTGAAGGAGCTCACTTTGTCCTCTTTTCTTTCGAAATGTGTATGTACACTCGACAGCCGAATATTCTAAGCATGGGGGTATCACCTAGGGACCAATATGATATCACGTTCGTTCATATTGGGGGGTTAAAAATAAAAAAAATCTAAACCAATATATTGGTGGTATATTAAGGGTAAAAAGGGTTTTTTTATTTACTATATAAATATCCAATGTGATGGGGCATATTTTATTGCAAAGCGTTGCCCACCCCTCTACCATAAGCCTATGTGAAGCTGCATAGGGTTTTTCTCCATCGTTTTTTCCTCTACCATAAGCCTCCTGCGTGCACCCTACATGATGCTTTTTGCTCCATAGGGTTTTCTCCATCGTTTTTTCTGGATTTGGAGGGCCATTTATCTGGTGCATAGCAGTGTTGGAGGAGGGCGTTTTCTCTGGTGCATAGCATTTTTTTCCACCATTTTCTAGATTTGGAGGGCCATTTATCTGGTGCATAGCAGTGTTGGAGGAGGGCGTTTTCTCTGGTGCATAGCATTTTTTTCCACCATTTTCTGGACTTGGTCGTGGGTTTGTGGTGGGTTTACAATGTTGGAGGAGGGTGTTTTCTCTGGTGCATAGAAATGTTGGATGAGGATGGTTTCTCTGGTGCATATCATTTTTTCCACCGTTTTCTAGATTTGGTTGTGGGTTTGTGGTGGGTTTGTAGTGTTCAAGGAAAGAGTTTTCTAATAGGTGACACCCTGTGGAGAGGAAAAATCCAATACAGACCCAAAATTTCCCTAATATTGGGTAGAATCAGATGTAGGTGCAAAGTTCCCCAAGGCAAATCCGGTAACTATGCTATTTTCACTATTTTTTCCTTTACACTTTTCCTTGAACCACTCGCACCATTCAATTTGGTCAATTGTGCATGGCACAGACTGTTGTTGTGTGCCCTATCATACATGTGCAAATGTGCACACAAGCATCATCATCTTACTGGTAGGACATGAACCATTGTAGGCACCATATTAATTGTACACTTTTACCCACCCTTAACTGGTTTAACATTTATGCCCTGCAAAATCCATTTCCGAACCCACCTTCAACAATTCGTGAAGATATTTATGTTCCTCATTGTCAAATTTTTTTTGCTTCCTATCCTAGATATGGTTGTGCTCCCCATCATCGAAAACCATTTTTCTCTCTACACCTCTTCATTTGTATAGTACAAACTTCTCATATGTTTTCTTTATTCAAAAATTCAAAATCCTTAGCGGTAGCTCTTTCATAGAATCAGAGACACTTCCTAGGTCAGCCTTGTCTTTAATCTTAACACCAACCCTCATGAACTGCAATATTCTATCTGCATTCTGTCTTTCTTTTACTGCCTAATTGTTGTGTTTTCTTTTTTTCCATTCTGCTAGCCTTTCTCTATACTACCCCTCTTTCAAAGTTTCCACTGATTTGAGCTCTTAGCTACAGGACAGTCAGAAAGTTTATGGTACAATTTTTTGTTCATGTTGATAAATATAGAAGGCACAATTGTTTATTCCCTGCGTGAGATGGGTTTCATTTTGTTGTTTAATAAAGTGAAGTCCTCCATTTAAGATCTAGGATTTGGTATATATGAGCCAATACTGCTACCTTGCATCTATATTGATTTAGTTTGTGATATGAAATTTCTTTATGAGCGCTTCCTCCTTTATCAGATTTATTGTGAAAATTACTTTGATGTATCATAATCATTTATAGATACAAGTTTTGAAGCTCCCACTATTTGAAAGCAATAAAATGAGTTGTCTCACAGTGGTTAGGACTATTGAAAAAATGATTTGTCTTTAAAACCCCTCCCAAAGGTCTTTGTCTTGCATGCAGTGTTGCATAGCCCACTGAACAGGGTTCAATCTATTTCTAGTATGGAGTGAATTAATTTTATTATTGATTAGCATTTCTGCCAAAGGATATACATGTGTTTATATTTGATCACATGGGATAATTGTTTCTCAAGTACTATAATAATATTGTTTTGTTTTCACCAATACCAAATTGTCACGATGATCTTTTTTTCTACTCTTCCAGAAATAATTTTTCTTTGTAAATAGTTTCTTGATATCCAAATTGTGGACAATAATGTTTTTTTTTGTCACCACTAAAATTTAGTAGTCTTCCATTAAATTCTATAAAATTTCCTAAAATAGAGAAATCTTGCATCAAATTCTTTAACATTTCCTAAACAGTCTAGAGCATGAGACCTTTGAGTTATACACTTTCCCTTTCTTACACAACATTTCTGAGGAACACAAGCATCCATGGAAATTTGTTATCACATGTTTATATTAAATATCAGAATGCATTTCATGTTTCTATGGAGCATACAACATTATTGAATAGGATTGTTTGTGTTAGTTGTCCTTTTTCACTAGGAATGTTCATGTTAGTCGTTGCATGAAGAGAATTATTAGATATTAGAGGGAAATTCTTGACGTAGCTGCATTACTAGTATATCGGTTATTTAATTAGAACATATTTGATTAGTAATGCTTGCATCGGTTACATTATTGTCTTTTTACATGTATTGTGAGATTAATTTCAATAGTAGTCAAAGGGGTTTGTTGGGGTGTTGTTATTGCCCCAACAGGGTTTGTTTCTTCATGTGGGCCTTAGCAACCTGCAAGATGTCCTATCCATGGCATATGTGGATCTGGCTTATCTAATATGGTGGAATATTTGTATATGTCTCTCCTTGTAAGGAAACAATGGCATTTTTTGAATGATAGTGGTGGTCTTAAGTTGTGGTTTAATGGGAAGGGGGTGAGAGAAATGTGGAAATAAACATCATTTTTTCTCTGGTTGGTTTCTTTTCCAGAATTTGCAAGCAGAAGATCCTTCGAGACATTGTATCAGATATTTTACTATGGTACATATTCTTCCATTTGATTACTTATTGGAATTCAACCATATTGTATCAAATTAATTGCCAGGGAAGGTTTTTGTGATATTTGTCATTTTGTCCCCTAAAAGTAACTTAATATTATCTAGAAACTATTTGGATCATAGATCAACAATAGTTTTGGAAGCTAACTGTGAATGCCAGTGGATGAAATCTAAAGAATAATATTACTTGTCTTGGGATAATATGACTAGGCCATGGATAGGACATCTTGTAGGTTGCTAAGATTATTCACCTGGTTTGCTAGGACAACCATACTTGACTTAGGACATCTTGCTGGTTGCATATGTGGATTTGATGCCAGTGAAAGAATTATCGCAGATTTCAGTGTCAACAATTTATATCATCAATATAACATGCCTTACCTTAATTTTAATTGTAGTGTCCTTTTAGCACCACAACATCTACTAGATTGCCTAGGTAACTAGTCATGGCAACTGGAAATTCCATAGGACATGTACTCAACAATTTAATGATAATTTATTAATTATTAGCACCTTTGACAGGCTCTTAAGTCACTTCATTGTTGACACTCTTAGAATCGTCAGTCTGGATATGCATAGGTCACATTATGACTACTCTTGAATTTTAGGAACATGGGAGTCCAGCAGATAGACTAGCTAGGATTAAAGGAAGTTTGGTTAAACTCATTTAGTCTATAAGATAGACTAGGCAGGATTAAAGGAAGTTTGGTCACACTCATTGAGTCCATCAAATAGACTAGGAAGGATCCAAAGAAGTTTGTTCAAACTTGGTGAGTTCATCAGGCATACTAGGAAGGATTAAGGGAACTTTGGTTAAACTCCGTGAGTCCATTGGACAGACTCAGGAAAGAGAGAGAAAAATTAATTTTTAACATTTTATGTTCTTGCGATTGTATTTCATTACTGAGAGGGTTTTTAGCTTTTAGGGTTGCAATTCATTGATTACTAATTTCTGGACTTGTCATACCAATGATGGATTCTTATGCCGATTCTGATCACATCCTCGGTTCATGCAACTTCAAAAAAGGGTATTATATTCATGTGTCTACAAGCGAATAACTTAGAAAGAGTCATGCCGGAGAAAAAAATGGTTTTCCAATGTCCAACATAGAAGAGAAAGAGATGGTTGTTGATTTAGACATGGAGGAAATGGGGAAGTTTGGCAATTTGGTTTTTAAGATAATTGAATTTTAAGAGAGGCATGGACAAGAATCGAGTGTTAAGAGATTAGAGTCTAATAAAAAAAGGCATTTTAGAGGCCAATAAGGATCATCTCAATACGAAGAAATTGTCTTTTCTATAAAGTTGGAAAATTTCATGGAAGAAAAAAATGGAGAATAGTGCCAACAATGCTCTACAGAACAAGAGAAAAAGGAATTTCAATGCAACTTCAAAAAAGAGTATTATCTTCAATTGTCTACAATATTGTAAACTATTTTGGATGATTTTCTGGTGAAAACTAGTAGCTTCTTAATCCCATTGTCTATTAAATTGTTCCTTGGACAAATTTTTAAACTTATGGTAACTTTCAGCTGTGTTCCTATGTTTTCTGCAATCTAGAAATACAAAAGTCAATTGGAGAGCTTAAATGAATGACAGAGGACTTAAAAATAATGTAGTTCACTCTATATAATGTCCCAGCCATAAACAAGTAGGGATTAGAACATTGTGTTGGTGTTTTTTTCATAGGCTGGAAGCAAGTAGAAGAGAAGTTCGGGTTGGGAGGAAGGAACTCACTGCTGGCGGTTGGGAGAAGAGAAGACGGGATCCTAGGAGATTAATAAGTGATGCCATGTTTACACCAATCCTATCCGCACTGTAAAAAAGCACCCGCCCTTAATTAATCTCATAAATGGTCTTAGGTTTAAAGAAAATAATTTCCCTCCTTAAATGATTTTGTAGACCCTAGGTGAATAAAATACATCTGGGTATGGTATTGGATATTAAACTTAATCAATATGATCAACTCTTAAATGGGTGTTTTGATGGGATATGAAACGTGTATGAAACTAAATACTGCAATATTTCGATTGCATTGAAATTGTCAAATGCATAATCTCTACACCACAAACACGTCAGCATTAAAGAAATACATGACATAAGAGGTATTTAACACTGAGATGGATGATATTCATTAATTAATATATGTGCCAGTAGGCACAGAGGAGAATTCAATGCTAGTTGCATCCTTTCCAATGTTTAATCTTCCATCTGTTGCTTTTCTTATATTTTGACAACCAAAGTATTCAAACAAGCACAAACTAACTTTTGGAAAATCTCTATTGTCACTGCAATTTGGAAATTCCCATTTGCATGGAATGGAATTCCCAAATTGACAGGAAATTTGCATGGAATGGAATTCCCTATGCTGAGATGTTTTGTGATTCCTTTCAATGTTTCATTATACCATCCTTTCTTAATACAACTTCAAAGAGAAAAGCATGAATACCATTATTTACTATAATATCATGAGGGAATGCAACAAAACTAGGGATGAATATTTACTAGATCTACACATTTAGGTTTACATGACAATTAAGGACTTCTAAAAGATGGACATCCCTCCCCCCTTTGAATTCCAAGTGTCTTCAATGAGATTAGGGATTTCTCCATTCATGCTAATAAAATTCATGGAAGGTTTCTCTCTATAATTGCAAAACCTCCTCAAAACTCTTCCAATAATAACTTCCCCAAGATTTGGAACATGAGCTGACTCTTATATGCTTTCCCTAAATCTAGGACATTCCTCAAATCAAGGGGTTAATCAACTAAATCCTTAAATGGTTGATTCAGTATGGATACATGTGCAAGATAGTATTTGATCCATGTACCAAGAAACCATATTTCCTTAAAATATGCCAAAACAATGGAATGCTCCTCCTAAATCATCCTCAATTTCCATCATATATAATTCATTAAGTGGAACACTTTTTCTCTTCGTGATGCATTGAGGGCTTAGACTTTCTCCTTTTCGCTTTTTCGCTTTTTCTCTTCTTGATGCATTGATGCATTGATGATAAGTGATCCTCCTTTTTTTTGAAAAGATTGCGGTGCACTCTACTAACAGAGAGAGCTTGGGCAAGAGTGACGAGAGTCTGCCCCTGCACTAAAGATTACTTCCTTTCGAATATTCCATTCTTGGTGTGTGTAGCTAGTTCCTTATCTTCATTGTCATTTAGCTTCTCTTCTCTATTTATTATCCTTCCTTATTTTTTATTATCCTTCTTCTTTTATAATTTCTAATTTGAAATCACTGCTTACAACATTCATAAATTTAATTTAGTGTAACATTCATTCAATTTACATTCCATTAATAGATAAGAAGAAAGATACCCTTACGAATGTTTTTCCTTCATGTAGAATTTCATGACTTTTCTAAATGTTGGTATTTGGTAAAGAAAGGGATAATGTCTTACAACATTCTTAGAGTTAATTTAGAGTAACATCCAGTCAATTTACATTACAATAATGCCGAGAAGAAAGCTATCTTAGCCAATGTTTTTCCCTTGTGTAGAATTTCAGGACTATTCTAAATGTTGGTATTAGACAGAGCTAAGATCTTACAAAATCTACAAAATGGACCAAGCTATTTGAAAAGACACCTTTCTCGCAGGTTTTATAGCAGTAATTGAATTAATAATTCAGATATGCAGTTTTAGGGAATTTACACATACATTAATTAATATTCAAACTGTAACTATGCACTAATAAAGAACATTGAAAAAAGTTCTGAAATCATTTAACATCATTTCTGAAATCAACTTAACATCAACTAACATCTTTTTGAAAACATTTATTTAACATCAACTTGATTTACAACAATAAATCATTCATAGTTGATGTAGAAACCTAAGTCTCTATGAATTACATTTATCTTTACAACTTAGTTGCTCTTAGTTAAGCCCTCCATGTGTTGGATTAAACCCAAAGTGAAAGAAGTAGTTTCTTTGGTGACAATGATAACTCTTCTCAATAATTAGGAATACAGATTGTGTCAAAACATTAGGAATCTCGAATCATGCTTTCTTTCCCTTTATTTTGATCATGTCTACAGAGAATACAACAAGAAGGTAGATGGCTTATCCAATGAGGCACTCTCTATGGCATCTGGCCTCTTACAGTTCACTGAAATATGTGAAGGTGAAATAGTGGGGAATGGATCAATGAAGCTCTTTTAATTTGAGCTTGACCTACTCTCTTTGACATCTTTGATGTTTATTTTTTCAAGAGTATGACATAATTTATATTTTTTACATCCTTTGGATGCCTGAGGCATACGCTGATCTCCTCTTGTATCAGTTTCTTGGAAGGTCCATAATTGCCTCCCTGGATAAGCCATGACTGGGTTCTTCTTGTATTCCCTTGTAGACATCTTTTGAATTCAGGATGAAGTTGGGATGTATTCCTTGGTATTTTGATCTTGGTGGTGAAGTTGGTTATCTAACCTCTCAATGTAGCTATTTGGAAGAGTCTCTGAACTAGATGTCTTTATATGAAGTTTGATAATTCATTTTTGGCATATTATAACCTTGAAAAAACATTTTGTACATCATATTATATGCCCCTTGCTTACAACCTAAAAGGTGACCAATCCAATGTTGACAGAGAATATTTCATAGCATATCTTCTACATAGCTAAATTATTAATTAGAACAAGAGTAATTTCAGAACTATATTTAATACTAATTTTCGTTATATGAAGTTTGATAATTCATTTTTCTCAAATTATATAACATTTATAAAACATGTTATGAGTTCTATAGTATATGTGCCTTGTTTACCAAAAGGTGACCAATCCAATGTTATGTTAACAAAGGATGTGTCATCACATATCTTCTACATAGCTAAAAACTTGTGTAAGAGTAATTCCAACACTGTCTACATCAGTTTGACTAGGTCTACAATGTTGATCATAAAAGGAGTATGCATATTAAGATTATGATGTGAAATTAAATGCCTCACTTCCAAAATCTTGCTGATTTCTCTTTGTTACCTGTCATTAGAGCTACAATACCTATGCACACTAATGTGAGAGATTTAGGTCGCTTAAAGTGTTATGGCTGCAATTTCATTGTGTTGTCGAGCTATGGAAGCTCTACCAACTACGTAATCTTCACCATTTTGGATGCAAACAAGGCCAAACACCATGTATAATAGGACTTAGGCTTGGAGGTTGGGAGTATTAGTCAATTAAGATGTTTTTATCATTCCCTAGAGTGGATTGTAATGCTTGGGGCATTTCCATAAAAAAGAACAAAATTAAATTCCAAAAGGAACAAAGACCTTTGATCACCTCTATGTTTTTTCATCTCTTGTTTTGATCACCTTTTGATCTTCTGCAGGTACGTTGAAGCTGACTCTTCAGTTTGGGGAGGGCTATTTGAATAAGCCACTAACAATACATTTTGTTTCAAGGTGTTTCATCTTGATAGTAATATTTCTTCATCCTTTTTTGAGATTTGAATTGAAAGTGCATACATTGCTTCCTAGCTCTTTGTTTTATTAATGAACTAATATGCATGTGTAAATTTGAATTACTTCTTTTTTTCATTTATTTATGGATGCACTCACCTCATTTCGTAGCCTTATTATATCCAAAATTTTGAAAAAAATGTTATAATTTTATTCATTTCTTACCCAACTAAAAGGTACACATGGATGTAAATGCAGATGGAGGGCCAAGTGATGTTGTGGACTTTGGAATTTTTATTCGTGAAGAGAATTGTCCCCTTGGCACAGTCCAGTGTCAAAAACGTTGTACATATGCTGATATCCGTTCTGAAATTGTGAATGATGAAGTCGTTCAATATCATTTTGATTTTATTATTAGCTCAACTGGATGTCCTTTAAATGCAAAGCAAGAGGAAAGAAGGAAACCTACAACAAAAAATGTAGGCATTAAGAGGAAAGTATGCACGATGGTTGCTGATACATTGGAATCAAATGTAATGGAGGGAATGCCAATATTTGAAAACATTAAATGGAATGTGGAGGAACCTATGCATAAACAGCCAAGAGTTGGTAATGTGTCTGAGTCAGTGGAACAAGTTGTGGTTGATCCTAATGTATTGGCATCTTGGGATAATAAAGTGAATAGTTTAATGGAAGAGTTTGTCAAGGAGAAGCTAACACTAAAGGTATATTTAGAAAATGGAAAACCTAATATAAAGATCTGTTTTGAAATCTGTGGCATTGATTATGGAATGGGGGAAGTATCCTTGGCAGCATCAACAATTCGTAACTTCAAAAACAATCATATGAAAACAAGGTCCGCCAAATTTCAATGTTGGGAATTAATGAAATTCCATCAGGTAACAAAGAAAAGTAGACAATAGTGGCTAGAGATCAACTTGAGATTGATCAAGCAATCAAACTTCTACATGATTTCAACCAAATGCAAGAGCCTAATTTTTTCAAGGTGGTGGAAGCAACACTTGCAAACTACAAGGACAAGAAAAAAGTAAGAGTGGAATATATAGGATGCAATAGATGGTTTTCTTTGGTGCTGGCAAGTGGTACTATTGTCAGTTCTCTAAATGAACACATAAAATAAAATAAGCACACTACTAATACTACAGCTGAGGCTTCACATAATACAGTTGTGTTGAGGAGTGGAACAGTTGGGAGACCGAAGAATCCTACCAATGGAAAGTCCCAACAAAGTTTGTCTAAGTTATTGATCCCATCACTACCATCACAATTACATGGGGCTTCTACAAGTCCACATCCTCCTACTTCAGGTGTGGAAATTACCCAAGTTTTAATTTAATTTAATTTGAATTTGAATATGCACATTACTTTATTTATTATTACTTGTTAGTAGCAGTTAGTAGATTATTAACCAATGTGTTTTTTCATCTTGTTCTAGGACAAATACCTCCCTCAATATTATTATGTTGGGGGTATTGGGATCCCTATCTTGAGAGAAGAGGGGAGATATTGGACACACAAGTTCTAATGGATGACCAACGTGGTGGAAAAATGTGGGCCATAGAGAAACATACCAAGAGAACACTACATTATCATGGTATTGAATGCAGTATTAATGGTACATACATACATATTCATTGCAAGAGGGTTTCTGAAGCAAGAATACCTTTTGATTCATTTTCATGCAATTTTTGTAAGATGATACCTAATTGTGACGACTTTCGAATGCGATTATATCACGAATCAAGGAGCAACATGAAAAGACATGGGAGAGATGGAGGGAAAGGGAGAAGGTTGGACCATTTGATTCAAACTAAAATCAAAATTGTTGCAAGAGAAGAAAATGATACACATAGTTTAACAATGCGATCTCTTTCATGGAAGAGGACAAAGGTTGCTACACTGTCTATAAGAACAAGGTCTCTAAGGGAAACGTTGTTCGAATTTGCAAGAAGGAAGGATGTGTTTAGATTTTGCAAGGATGTGTGTGAGGCTCATAAGCAAGGAAAATTACAAGGTAAAGATGCAATTTGGGAATTTGTTCAAGATATATTTCACAACCTAGTTCATTCAAATTCGAGTAGAAGGTATAGTGCATCCACTCAATCCATTTATGAGATGATTAATTTATGGGGAGGTCCTAGATTACATAGCTTTATTAGCTTGAATCTAGATGGATCTTTGATATCTACCACTTTAAGGCAAGTTAGAAAATCATTGACATATATCCCAGGGGAGAAAGAGTACATTTTTGAGACAATCGGAAAAGTTTATGCTTCCTATAAATCCAAACATGGTATAGAGGGCCCAATTCCCATATGCCTTGTTGAAGATGAAACTGTTGTGAAAAAATATGTAAGGTGGGTAGCAAAAAGTGATACATTGGTGGGTTTTTGTGGTAATAAAGAAGAACAAAAGTGCCAATCACATTTCTTGGTGATAGTTGGCGAGGGCGCTGCGGGCTATGAGATTATTACAGATGCCTTCAAGAATTGTGTGATTGGCCATTATTCATGTGTTAGTATTGCAAACCCTTTACATGAGAAGCTTCCTCATTTGGCTGTGGTTGTTCATCCAACATGCAACAGGTTTGATGCAATTTTTTTCCATTGACAATGGGAAAAAGTAGAAGACCTATGGAAGAAACATGTAGAATATTTTTTAGGACCTATTATTGGTCATTCCTCAGATGGGGATAGTAGGAGAAGAATAATTATGCTGAAGGATTATTACTCAATGATAGGCATGAGATATCAAATTCCTTGGGAAGGGTGGAGGATAACTAGGTTGTATGATGGCTTTAAAGTAACAGGACTTCATGACCAGGATTACATCCATAATGGCAAAAAGCTAGTGAATCCTTTGTTTAGTGGTCGATGAGATCTGATTGTTGGAAAATAGTTTATTAGTTTTAACCATGTAAGAATGTTTTATAACAATTTTAAAGTGGATAACCACAAGCTTAAAATTGAGGATATAGAGAGGATTGATCACCAAAACTGGGGTTCAGCACAACACATTACTTCAAGGCATGTCCAGAGGTGCTTGAAGGAAATGAGATGTAAAGGTGGCATGACAGAGAGGACATCGGGTACAGAGACCTATCTAGCAATTGTTGCTGACTATATTGATATTTTTTTCTCCTAGTTTAACTCTTTGGGAAAGAGTGCAAAATTCTTCAAGAGTCCATCATTTCTTCACCTTATGGCTATGTTGGGTCAGAGAACAGGAAAATACTAATGTCAACATTAATTTCATTAGTAGAGAGGCATATCAAGATGTGAAATTTATTGCCACTTTGTGGTTTTGTTGATGAGATTATTTCATGATCAATACTCTAACGTACCATGTGCATTGCACCTGACTGGGTCAGGTGTATGTGAGAACTTCTTTAGCAAATTCGGTGGCATGGTTGGAGTAGAGAGGGAATATGATTTTTATGACTTACTTCATGCTGTTGGAACCCTTAATAGAGTTGCTAAAGAATAATCGAATCCCCAAGGGATTCGTTTCAATAAATCTCATAAGAAACAAATGAGTATCTGGAACAAATTGTATCAAAAAACAGTAGAGGAAGATGATGTCTTGTCACGATTTGATTCAATTTCCACCAATAGTAAAATTATAGAAGCTCTCAAGATAGAATTGGAGGATACACAAGGAATTTTACAAGGTCTTGGAATGTAACCAAAAAGACACATAGAAGATTCTTCGTGGTTTAAACCATGGATAGAGGATCACACTGTTCCAACATTTGAAGATGTGGATGAAGTAGTTGATAATTCTCCACCAGGTCATTCCACATCCATATTCCAATCTTCATCTTTTATGGTACTCAATGATAGTGAATTGCAAACGATGGAAAGTGAGTGGAGGCACGAGTTGGATGGAAATTTAGATTTCGATGATGAAAATGTAAACATAATTACCAAACCAGTGGTAGAGCTCGATGGAAAGGACATGTACAAATCTTGATTGGTTAGTCAATTGAATGGAAACCCGACATTATGGAAAGATAGATTGACTAAAGTGAGGAATGGAGTATACTTCAGGAGAGATGAGAGGGCCCCCAAAAAGGGTGTTGCAATTGGTTTTGGAATTGGATTAGATTGTGCGGTGTTGTTTGAGAGCGAGTCTATAGCTGTAGCTAAATGTACTACAAGAAAAGGTGTATCTCAAAGTACAAAGCATGCCATTTATTCTAGGACTTGGTACATTGGAAGAGTTCAAAGAATAAGAAAGAAGGATGGTAATAGGGTGTTCGATTACCATAATGACATTGATCTTTTGGATAGGCCTGAAGGTGTTGAGCTTCAATGTTGTTGGTACAATAGAATAAAGGGGCAATGGATGTACAAGTATGATTCAATAGATCATCTATTCATACAACTTGAATCTGTTATAGCAACGGAAATCCTATCATACAATATTAAGAAAGACACATACAAGTTAGAAGAAAGCGACCACATAATGTTTGAGGATTTCATTAAAAATTTAAATAGGGTGAAATTTTCAAACCATTCTAATTTACCTTATCTTTTGTACTACTACCTTATAACTTATTTATGAATTAGTATTTTTTGTATTAT
This sequence comes from Pseudotsuga menziesii, assembly GCA_001517045.1. Taxonomy (NCBI): domain Eukaryota; kingdom Viridiplantae; phylum Streptophyta; class Pinopsida; order Pinales; family Pinaceae; genus Pseudotsuga; species Pseudotsuga menziesii. The sequence continues at coordinate 107,864 of LPNX010634783.1, forward strand.
TGTTGATTCATTTGTATAAGTTTCATACTCATTTTATACTCATTTTAATTTATCTTATCTTTAGGTGTAGTGAATGGTTCAGATGCCGAATGGTTGGGATAAATCTATGTGAAGTTATCGATTGCCAAATATTTCTCTATGCATTCTTGAAGCATGGTTCTTGAGGGTTGTTGAACTGTTGGATAGTTCAACAATTATGTTTAATATTACTTTTAAAAGGATGAAACTAGTTTTTATTTGTCAAATTTTGGTGCCCATGCCCATGTTAGAGTTTTCATATACTTTATTTTGCTACTTCAATACTTAAATGGAATATTACTTAATGTGTGTTTCTTGAAATGTGTTTTCTAAATTTTTTCTTAAATGGCATATCATGTTCATTAATTTCTTCATGTTTGTGTGGAGTGCATATTAACTCATTAGGAAATTGTGATTGTTGTTGATTCGAAAGATGGCTATGGTGTGGAAATATCTTGTTATCAAACTCATTGTTGTGCACCTGTTGTGGTATGGAGTGAGTATGATTGGTTATACTTTCTATAACCAATGAATCTTATACAGCGATGACAAACATATATAAAACAATGTACCTTGAGAGAGAGAAAATATTATTGGTCTTGTTGGTCCTATAAAGGAGTTGCATGTCCACCTTATATGTTTCACCTTGAACTTTTGGGTTTGTTGTTTGTTTTGTTGTGGCCACCTAGGTTGAATCATGATCACCTCATGATCCTTTATCTTACTTTGTCCATAGGTGATGTTTATTAATGTTTTGATACCTTACCTTAAGGAGCGTGATTGAACTCTCTCCCTCTCCGTGATCTTTGCATGATCTTTGTGGATGCTTCATGTGATATCTTGTTGTGCCACCCCCGTGACTGGGATTTCCTTGTTGCACCTTCCACGTGGTCACTTTTCACTAGCATGTCCGTGAATCTGTTGGATTTTTGGTCCTGCTGCAGCATGACCATAGCCTATTTCTTGGGTGGATTGTGGGTTCTTCCACAGTGTAACCATGAGTTTGTTTCTTGGTGGAATGTGGATCCTTCACCAGCGTGACTATGATTTGTTTCTTTGCACTTTCTTGGTGGACTATGGGTCCTTCAACAAGGCCAAAAAACCTGTTCCTTAGTGATACCTTGAGAGGACCTTCTCCAGCATGACTATGATCTATTTTATTGGGTGGAACTTGGGTCATTCACTAGCGTGAAAGTGATCTGTTTCTTGGTGGACTATGGGTGCTTCACCAACATGAATATGATCTATTTTCTTGATTGGATTGTGGGTCCTTCCCCAACATGATCGTGATCTATTTTCTTGGTGGACTATGTGTCCTTCTCCAGCATGACCATGATCTATTTTCTCGGGTGGACTGTGGGTCCTTCCCTAGCATGACCATGAGGTGACCATGAGCCTATTTTCTTGTGTGGACTATGGGGTCTTCCCCACTGTGACAGTGAGTTTCACTTTATGGGTCGACTATTTTTTTTCAAGCATGACTATGCAAAGTATGCTTGTGTGTCTCTGCAGTATGTGACTGCATCCTTACCCAGCATGACTGTGTTGACATATTGACTATACTAGGTATGAATGTGCTTGTTGACTAAGAAGTATGGGTCAATATGTTGTCAGTATGATTACTCTTTAACCCTCTTTGGATCTTTCGCAAGGTACATAAATTGTTTGTCTATATTGACTTGTCCCTTCGGTGACAAGATCAAATATGAAAAATCTGAGTATATGGTTGATTCAAAATTGGTTATGATTATTTACTGTTGATATCTACTATACATTAACTTATCATGTTGTTACTATACATGGCATTTGATGATTCTCGAGGACCAACTTTAATGCAGTGAATAATGGAGCGTTAAGTTGAAAGAGATGAAAATTATGTTTGTTTGGTTTTATTGAAAAGTATTGGTTTTCTTGAAAAGTATATGAAGCTTACTTTATAATTCTCTTTTCCTTTAATGACACATCTAATTCTCATGTCCTTGATCTAAGGATTAGTGCTATTTTTTCTTTTATGTCAGATATTACTTGTTTACAATATGGAACTTATGTAGGTTTTGAGTTGTAGTTACCAGGACAAAAATAGGATATGGATGAGAATACGTATTCCAGTTCTTAGATTTCTTTTTGGATGTGATACATATGGAGGTGTAGTTATTAGTAAGGCATAAAGCTGGTGGTTACATATGCACATTATTCAATATATTGTCTCAACATGAAGGAAGACTTTCAAGGACTCTGTTCACTATGCATGGACATATGCTCCACAATGTACGAGGTATGTGATATCCATACTCTGTTGAATAAAGAAGTGAATTAAACTTTATTCTTGGATTGTTGAGAATCCATTTTTTTAAGAATGTCACTGTAATACTATTTCATGTGGATGGTCACACAACTAATATAAGACTTACACTTTTCTAAGGTTGTTTGATTTTTCTAAATGCAACTCTGTAGATAGTGACACACCATTCAATTTCATTGCTGCAGTACCATTTATTGTCACCTTAAATTTTAATGAACCTGCCAACTTTTCTGATGAAGGTTCAAAGCCATATTTTATAGGGGAAACTTGCTCATGCTTGCAAACAGACAACTGCTTAGCTAATTTCCCTTGGTTAAACTTCTCTGAGCTATACTGCCCATGATATTTCTTAAGGCCTCTGCTATTTTTATTTCTTGGGGTCACACAAGATTTATTCACCCTGATTCCCTTTGAATTTTATTCATATTGCTCAGTCTCACCTGTTTGTGCAACATAAGCCTTGATAGGAGGTGTACTGATTGAATTGAATTTCCTTGAAGCTAAATTTGAAACATCTTGCATCTTTGGAGAAGACATCACTGGTGCAGTCACACTCTATAGCTTTTGTTCTTCCATTTTTGGATCAACCAATGATTCAGTAGACATTTTAGCATGTGCACTGCTCTCATCCTTATCTCCATTCTTCCATTTATCCATATGCTTAGAGGACATTGAATATTCAAACCATGGATCCATTTTCTTCTCCTCTACCCATTTAGTAGGTTTTGAAGAAAAACTTATAAATGATTGATATGAATCTGAAGACACCATAGGTTTCTTACTACCTCATGTTTTGGTTGCTTATTTTTGGATCAATGTGTCTACTTTGACACATTCCTCAATTCCATTAATTGACTTCTTGTCATTATCAAAGCATTTAGTATAATATTTTTCAACTGCAGAAATTGTGTATGCATCATCCTATCTAGTCACACCAGTTGCCACTGGTTCCACTAAAGCAATTGCAGCCTTTGCAACACATCCAGACATAGCTTCCTGAACATATCACCCTTCAATTTTTTTTTTCAGTTTGGAACCTGAATGCTCTCTTTAGTATTTCCATGTTTAAAACATTCAAAATCGATGACAATGTTATCTGTCACTGATTTTCGATGATCTAGGAACTCACAATATTTATCAGCCTTTGGTGGCAAACACATTTAACGTTACCCCTACCCGTATTCACATTATTTAAACAAATTAAGGGAGTTAGATTCATGCTAACAATATTTATAGGGTGCTCATTAAAGTGTATATACTGTCCTACATTTAAATTTTCATGAAGAAAGATTGTTAATTGCCATCCTTGTGATTCAAAAGGAGCAGTCTCCTTATCTCTATATGCTTTTTTTCCTCAAAAACTTATCTCTATATGCTATGTCTTCAAATTCTTTATGATATTATCTCCGATCAATTGCAATTAGTTGTTCTCACCTTGAGGGCTCAACAAAAGGAAAACACATTTTCTTTGTAATGTAAAATCCTACTTATAGTATTTTCTTTATGTTATAAAATAGAATATATGATATTCATGTGGTTTTCATGAAAATATTACACGTTATTTATCAAAAATATTGAAATATTTGTGTTTTTTATTATCCAAAGAAGAAGGTAAAATCAGCTTACTATATCTTTAAGGTACAATCGGTTTACTATATCTTTTTGTTGTTTCAGGTCGGGCAATTCATACAGTTGACAAATGCATTCTTTGGAGGTTTCATTGTGGATTTCATCAAAGGATGGAAACTTACCTTAGTAATGTTGTCTACAATTCCTGTTTTCATAGTAGCAGGTGGTGCTATAGCTATGATAATATCAAAGAAGTCAAGCCAAGGTTAGTAAGAATATGCAGAAGCAAGAAATGTTGTGGAGAAGCCAATTGGTGCCATTAGGACTGTAAGTATACATCAACAAAGCAATGCATACCTTGTCATATGATATCATAAATTCAATATTCTTTACTTTTTATTGAGGTTACCACTTCATATCATTAAAAATTCTATTTAATATTTAAATTAGTTACCTTTTAGGTTGTGTCTTTTACGGGGGAGAGGAAAGTTGTGACTGGCTATGATAAGTCACATAAGACCGCATACAAGGTTGTTGTTCTCCAAGGGTTGGAAGTGGGTTTTGGCTTGGGTTCTCTCATATTTATTACATTCTACACCTATGCATTGGATATTTGGTGTGAATCACAGTTAATTATCCATGGAGGGTATTCAGGACGCAAAGTGCTAAATGTCATCTTTACAGTTCTTTCCGGAAGCATGTAAGATGAATCTGCATGACCAAATGCAATATTGTTATTCTATAAAGAAATTCAACTAAATGGCCTTTCACTTATTCAAGTAGATATATTTATCTTTATTAATGAGGGAAATGATAAATATTTTGACTAATGAAGGCAAGGATAAATATTTTTCTGGATCTCAGTTCAATAAGCCATGCAACACCGTGTTTAAATGCATTTGCAGCTAGACAAGATGCATCTTACAAAATGTTTGAGACAATTAATAGGAAGCCAGATATTGATGTATATGATACAAATAGATTGGTCCTTGAGGGTATTAAGGGTGATATTGAACTTAAAGATGCATATCTCAGGTAACCAGCACAGCCTGATGTTGAAATATTTTATGGGTTCTCATTGGGAATACCCAGAGGCACCACTACAACTTTAGTTGGAGAGAGTGGAAGTGGAAAGTTATAGAGTGGTGTTGATGTATTTGAAACTTTGGAATCTATTCATCTATTTATCTAATCTCTTGTAACCTGATGTTTATTCCGAGATGTATCTATATTGTAATTGAGTCATGTTGTCATGCCCTGATGTTTCGATCAGGAGGATCTATAATGTAAAAAAGTCATGTCAAGTCATTGTGGGTAACCCTCCTATTGTCTAAGGGTTAAAGTCCCCGTAGTTTCAGGGCACTAGGGTTATTAGACTCACTTAGTGAAGTCGGCCCTAGTAGGGTTTTAGTCATGATGGGAAGTAGTATAAATAGAGAGGTGACTTCTCTATTTAGCACACATCTCATACACACTCAAGTGTAGTGCATAGTTGAGGAAGGATAAGACACTGGGGCTAGATAAGAAGAAGGTTACTGCTGTCGGGAGATCACTTACTATTTTGGGCTTTTCGATTTTGGTGTTGATTCTATCTCTGAGGAAGTTATAGGGTTTTCTCCATTTATGGTTTCCCCGAGGAAAAACACTATGTTCATTGTCTCTTGTGTTTGATTGTTGTGCTTGTTATTCTCTCAATTAAAGATCCTAATAACGCTAGCTTAATGTTGAAAAAACTAACATGGTATCAGAGCTAACCTGAGGAGAAGACATTGTGTAGCTACGGGAACTAGGGATTCCTAGTTTGTGGATCTTCCTCCATGGATTTTCAGCAAAAGTAAGGTGGAATAACTCTCCTCCTTATGGCGCATCTTTTTGTAGAAGTAGAATCCAATTCTGAGGTTTTTCAGTTTTGGACCCAACATTACTGCCGGAAATTAGGGCTTTTCACAGAAGAGGAATTTTTCAGTGATCCCAGGCCTGCATTGATATCCTCCCCAAAATTGAAGTTAGGGATCAATTTCAAAGCAATTGGTTGGACAAAATTCTAGAAAAGAAAAACCCTAATTTGCTCCTGATCTAGCACTGCAGGATTTTCAGCTCCAAATCCAGATCCGACATCTTAACCTGGTAAGATATAAATATTTTGTATTTCCATTTGAGGTTCTCAGTTAAGATGTCTCATCATACCAAGCTTGATGAAAATCTTGAGGGAGATGATAACTTCTAAGCCCAGAAGTATAGGATCTCCCTGGTCCTGGAAGAGAATGAGTTGGACTCCTACATCCATGAGGAGGTTCCTGTTCCATAGGGAGATGAGGTTAAGGCCTTTCATAAGAAGAAGTTGGTTATGGAAAAGAGGATCATTGCTGATTCTATCAAGGATCACCTTATCCCACAGGTGTCCTCTCTCAAGACACCTAAAGCTATGTTTGATTCCCTAACCAAATTGTTTGAAGGGAAGAACATAAACCGGAAGATGACTCTAAAGAATCAACTAAAGAATGTGAAGATATAGAATGCAGAGACCATCCAGTCTTACTTCACAAGGGTTTCTCAGATCAAGGAACAATTGGAAGCAATAGATGAAGAAGTGGAGAATGCAGAAATTGTGATGACCACCTTGAATGGTCTCCCTAGGACATGGGACTCTTTCATTTAAGGGATCCGTGCTAGAAAGAAGTTAGTCAAGTTCAGCAGACTGTGGGAAGAATGTTCTCAATAAGAAGCTTAGGTTGTAGCTCAAGAAGAGAAGATGGGAAGTGAATATAAAGCTCTCACAGTACAATCCAAGAAACCCAGATCCAGCCATGAGAAAAGTAAGTACTCTCATCATAGGAATAACTCTAGAAAACCTAGAGATAATTCTAAGTACATTTTCTATACATGTGATGAAAGAGGACACTTTGCTAGAGATTTTCCTAAGAATAAAAGTAGCTCTCACAAGAAGAAGGGAAACAAAATAAGACATCATGCTCATGCTGCAGAGGATGATGAACCTTCATCAAAGTGAACCAAATATGAAAGTGAAGATTATTCAAGCAAGGATGAATATGTTTTGATCTTTGCTCTCACGGGAAACATTACTCATGGAAGTGATGATTGGCGTATAGATAGTGGGGCTTCCAAACATATGACTAGATTCAAGGAATCCTTTGTGAAACTTTCAAAACATGAATCACCTCACAAGGTGAAGCTAGGAGATGACTACCAATATCCAATAAAAGGTAGTGGGGAATCCTCCTATAAGCTAGACTCTGGAAAGTCTATAACAATGAAGGAAGTTTTGTTTGTGCCAGGACTCAAGAAGAACCTTCTCTCCATATCAGAATTAGATGCAAAAGGAATGAGGGTTGCATTCATAGATGGTCAAGTCATCATGTGGCCAAAAGGAAAGACTATTGATGATGCAATAGTGATTGGTGAACAAGAAGGAGGTTTGTACAAATTCAAGGGCCATCCAGAACAAGCCTTGGTCCATGACACAGTAGATCCAAATGAAATATGGCATATAAGACTTGCACATCTGCATTACAGAGCACTACCTCTTGCAAGCAAAGTCGTTGAAGGTCTTCCAGAAATACAAGCAAAACATGATGGGGTCTGCAAGGATGTGCGAAAGGAAAGAACACAAAGAAGACATTTCCAAGTAGTGAAAGCAAAGCAAAAGGAATCTTGGAAATCATCCACTCTGATGTATGTGGTCCTATGTCATCAAGCTCACTAAGTGGGTATGCATATTATGTTTCTTTTATTGATGACTTTTCTAGGAAGACATGGGTTTACTTCATGAAGAACAAAGACAAAGTACTCAACAAGTTCAAGGAATTCAAAGCCTTGATCGAGAATCACACTGAAAAGAAGATCAAGACTTTTTTATTAGATAATGGCGGAGAATTCACTTCTAATGAATTCAAAGAGCTATGTAAAGAATCAAGGATTAAGAGGGAGTTGTCCACTCCTTATAATCCACAACAGAATGGGATTGTAGAACAAAAGAACATAAATATCATGGAATTTGCAAGAGCTATGCTTCATGATCAAGATCTTCCTATGCATATTTGGGCGAAAGATGCCAGAACAGTGATGTATGTACAGAACTGTACTCCACATAGATTACTTAAGAACAAGACTCCTGAAGAAGTCTTCTTGGGAAATAAACCAGAATTCAACCATCTCAGAATATTTGGCTGTCCTGTGTACATACACATTCCAAAAGAGAGGAGAAAAAAATTAGATCCTTCAGGAAAGAAGGGTGTATTTGTGGGATACTCTGATAGCTCGAAGGCTTATAGAATCTATTTCCCAGGATACAAGAAGATTGACATCAGTAGGGATGTGACATTTGATGAAGACACAGCTTACAACAAATCCATAAAGAGACCTGCTGAAGAACCTGAAGAAGCTGAAGCACCTAGAATTCATGATACAACCATGAATGAAGAAACTCAAGAAGAAGATCGAGAATTTGAAGAAACACAAAGACCTATAGATCCACCTCTAGAGAATAATCCTCATAAGAGGAAACTTGCTTGGGTATGTGAAATTATCCAAGGTGCAGAAAGATATGGGGCTCCAAAAGAGAATCATAGAGAAAGAAAGAGGGCCAGATCCTGCTCCAAGTATGTAGCTTTACTATGTGATTTCATTGATAAAGAACCTTCCAGTTATGAAGAAGCACTAGAACGAAAAGAATGGAAGGATGTTATGATTGAAGAATAGCAATCAATCATGAAGAATGATGCTTGGGATGTTATCCCAAGAATAGAAGGGAAGTCAATTGTGACTTCCAAATGGATCTACAAGATCAAGCATGCTGCAGACAGTAGAATTGAAAAATATAAAGCAAGATTTGTGGCTCGGGGTTTCTCTCAGAAAGAAGGAATAGATTATGAAGAAACCTTTGCACCTGTAGCTAGATACACTTCCATCATATCAGTACTAGCTCTGGCTATAGTGATGAAATGGAAGATGCACCAGATGGATGTCAGGACTGCCTTCTTGAATGGTGTAGTCGAAGAGGAAGTGTATGTATAATAACCACTCGGTTTTGAGACACATGACATGGAGTCTCATGTGTGCAGATTGAAGAAATCCGTGTACAGTTTGAAGTAGGCACCCAAGACTTGGTACGGCAGAATTGACAGCTTTCTATCCAGTTTGAGCTTTACTAAGAGTAAAGCAGATTCCAACCTGTACTACAAGGTTGAAGATGGAAACCCAGTGATGCTCCTACTATATGTAGATGATCTGTTTGTGACAGGAATGGATGGGTTGATTGCTGATACGAAGAGAAATCTTGCTGCCGAGTTTGAAATGAAGGAATTGGGTATGATGCATTATTTCCTAGGCATGGAGGTGTGGCAAAGTGCAGATGGAATATTCCTTGGATAAGGGAAGTATGTAGTAGAGATCCTGAAGAGGTTTGGGATGATGGACTGCAAGGCCATGACCACACCTATGGCATCGAACCTGAAGCTATTGAGTGATGCTTCATCATAGTCGTTTGATGCTATGATGTATCATCAGATGATTGGGTCCTTGATGTACCTAACCAACACGAGACCAGACATTTGCTTTGCTATGAACAACTTGAGCCAGTTCTTGACAGATCCGAGAAAAGTTCACTTGATTGCTACAAAGCATATTCTGAGGTACCTGAGGGGTATAGTTGATTATGGGCTCAAGTATGAGTCCAATCAGAAGATTAACATAGAGGGTTATGTTGATTCAGATTGGGTAGGCAGTGCCATCGATAGGAAGAGCACTTCAAGATGTTGCTTCAGTATGGGATCAGGTGTGATCTCTTAGTTTAGCAGGAAGCAATCCTGTGTGGCATTGAGTACAGCTAAAGAAAAGTGTGTTGCAGCTTGTTTAGCTAGTTGTGAGGCAGTATGGCTGAGGAAGCTACTATCTGATTTATTTGATCTCCAACTGGACGCTACTTGTATACATTGTGACAACCAGAGTTGTGTGAAGTTGTTAGAGAATCCAGTGTTCCATGACAAGTTGAATCATATTGAGATCAAGTATCACTATATCAAGGATATGGTACAGAGGGGAGCAGTGAAGCTCCAGTATGTTGTGATGGACGATCAGATAGCTGATGTATTGATGAAGCCATTGACTAGGGTGAAGTTTGAGTACTTCAGGGAGAAGCTTGGTGTTCTCGAGATCGATGTTCCCTCCAAATGGAAGTGATGAGTTTGTGAGCCATTCTGACATGGGAGAGGATTAAGTTCCTTCCATGTTCAGATGTAAGGGTTGAGCCATTCTGTCATGGTGAGAGGATTTGGTTCCTTACATGTCAGATATGAGTGTTGAGCCATTCTGATGCGACTGTAGGATTGGTTCCTAAGTGATCATATATGAGTGTTGTTTCCATTCTGGGAATGGAGATGCCTGGTCAGTTACCAAAAAAAATCAGTCTAGGACTAAGAATCCATTCTGATGTGAGAGAGGGATGTGTTCCCACTTGATCAGATGTAAGGACTGAACAATTCTGTCATGGCTAAAGAATTAGGTTCCTCCCATGTCAGATGTGAGTGTTGTCCATTCTAATGAGTAGGTTAGATGTAAGGGCAACTGCCATTTTGGGAATCGAGGCACCTGGTCAGTTACCAGGTAGCTCAGTCTGGGGCTGGGGCCATTCTGATGCGATGGTAAGATTAGTTCCTCCATGATCAGATGTGGGTGCATGCCCTTCCGATGTGGTGCTTTCGAGCATGGTCGTATATAAGTGCAGAGCCGTTTCGATGTGGTGCTTTCGAGCATGGTCGATTGTAAGTGCTGAGCCCTTTCGATGCGGTGATTTCGAGCATGTTCAACTATAAGTGTTGAGACTTTCCAATGCGGTGTCCTTAGACATGGTCGGATGTAAGTGTAGAGACTTTCCGATGCGGTGTGCTTGCACATGGTAAAATATAAGTGTTGAGCCATTCTGGCGCGATGTGTTTACACATGGTCAGATGTGAGTGTTGGGCCTTTCTAACAGGATGAGGTCAGATGTGAGTGTTGGGTGTGCCTTTTTGACACGATGAGGTCAGATGTAAGAGTTGGGTCGGCCATTCTAACTTAAGTGTCAGATATAAGTGCTGATGAAGACCTACATGAAGGGTAGGCCTATAGGATTGACTCTGTAGAACTTCCTGTGAAGAGAAGAATCGAGATAGCACCATTCTGAGATAGCATGATAATCCAGAATTGATGATGATCCAAATCAAGTGATCTAGATGTGATGATCTAGACTTGATGACGATCCAGATCAAGTAACGATCCAGTTGTGTGACGATGATCCAGACTTGATGATGATCCAGACATGATGATGATCCAGACTTGATGACGATCTAGATTGAGTGATGATCCATATGTCATGATGATCCAGTAGTGATGAGCCAGTAGTCATGATGATGCAGATCCCATGATGAAGAAGACTTGAAGAAGAAGATGACTTGAAGACAAAGAAGACTCAAAGACGAAGAAGACGAAGAAGACGAAGAAGACTTGATGACTAAGAATAATTGACGATGAAGATGACGAGATGATCTAGTTGATGTAGAGAAGAAGACCAGTGCTGAAAATTGTGTCGAAAGAATACCTTCCTAGTTAAGAGGGAGTGTTGATGTATTTGTAACTTCGGAATGTATTCATCTATGTATATTATGTCTTGTAACCCAATGTTTATTCTGGGATGTATCTATAATGTAATTGAGTCATATTTTCATGCCCCGATGTTCCGATCGGGAGGATCTATAATTTAAAATAGTCATGTCAAGTCATTGTGGGTAACCCTCCTATTGTCTAAGGGTTAAAGTCCCCACAGTTCCGGGGCATTAGGTTTATTATACTCACTTAGTGAAGTCAGCCCTAGTAGGGTTTTAGTCATGTCGGGAAGCATTATAAATAGAGAGGTGACTTCTCTATTTAGCACACATCTCATACACACTCAAGTGTAGCGCATACTTGAGGAAGGAGAAGACACTAGGGCTAGATAAGAAGAAGGTTACTACTGTCGGGAGATCACTTACTATTTTGGGATTTTCTATTTTGGTGTTGATTCTATCTCTGAGGAAGTTGCGAGGTTTTCTCCATTTATGGTTTCCCCGAGGAAAAACACTGTGTTCAATGTCTCTTGTGTTTGATTGTTGTGCTTGTTATTCTCTCAGTTAAATATCCTAATAATGCTAGCTTAATGTTGAAAAAACTAACAAGTGGAACTAAGTGGAACTAGAAAGTCCACAGTTATATGTCTTATAGAGAGATTCTATGATCCACAAGCTGGTGAAGTGCTTATAGACAATGTCAATATCAGGAAGTTTCAACTTCAATGGATTAGGAAAAAATTGGACTTGCAAGCCAGGAACCTATCCTCTTTTCAAGCACTATTAAAGAGAATCTTGCATATGGTAAAAATGGAGCTACACTAGAAGAAATACATGTTGCTTCCGAGCTTGCTAATGCAGCAAAATTTATAAGCAGATTGGGACATGTTTTGATTTTTTTATATATAGATCTTGATTATTTCTAACTTTCCTCATTGTGGAGGCCATTGTATATAATAACAATTATAGTTGTTATTTATAGGGTTTTGATACAATGGTGGGAGAGCATGGTACCCAATTATCTGGAGGCCAAAAACAAAGATTGTAATTGCAAGGGCTATTTTAAACGATCCCCGAATTCTTCTTCTTGATGAAGCTACTAGTGCTTTGGATATAGAGTATGAAAAAGTGGTTCAAGAAGCTCTTAATAGAATTATGATAAATAGAACAACATTTATTGTTTCTCATCATCTAACTACTATCAGAAATGCTGATATGATTGTTGTGATTCACCATGGTTCTATTGTTGAAGTGGGTAAAATTTTACAAATCTTCAATCTTTTCACCTTTCTGAATAGTGAATACATGAACAAGCTAGTGGACATTCACTTGATTTTAATTTTTAACTAAACTAGTTCTTCTTCCTTGTGCCATTGATTTTAACACGTGTCTGGCTCTGAACTTTGTTAAATGGTTACTCTACACTTCTCATGCCACTAATTTTGACTCATGTTTGGTGATGAGTTTATTGAAAGGACTATTCTTAAATTCCCCATGCCATCTATTAATGAATATGAGAAATGTATATTTGGGTCCACACTCTCATCTCTCCATGAACCCTTCTGGTGCATATTCCCAACTTATACATCTGCAAGAAGATAATCAATCAAAACAACAACATTCAAATGATCCCGATGAACTCAAAATAAATTTGGATGATTCTAATGCTATTAGCAGGGTTGGAAGTCAGAGGTCATCTATTAGAAGGTCTATAAGCAGTACTGGGTCATCTGGAGATGGTGGCAGTCACCGCTCTTTTTCGTTTCCATTTTCCTTGCCTGTCGAAGAGGGTCTCAAGGAAAATGTTCAGCTGATAACATAGATGAAGCTAAATGAAATAGCATACTTCAGGAATGTGTTTTGAGATTATCTCTAGTCAATTGCAATTAGTTGTTCTCATCTTGATATTGGAACATGTTTTTCGGGAAATTTCTAGCTCTCTTTTGTCTGCATCAGTTATCATCATCATTATTTCTCCTTATAGCTGGGATTTGTCGGATGATGGTTATATCTAACATTGGAGTTTCATTATGTTTATTGATTATATTTGTACTTAGTGGAATTATTATTCCATGAAGTAATGATATATTTTCCCTTTCCAGTATATATTTTTCAAAGGTTAAAGGAAAAATTATCTGACATTAACGAGTCAAGGAATTATATATAGTATTTCAGATTTCTGTAATTTTATGCAGGTTCGGTTCCCAAATGGCGGCTATGGGGCTACTGGATATTGCCATTATCCTAGATAGAGACAAAAATCACAGTCAATGAATTTATTGATCCCCAGTGGGAAAAGGTGTAGATACTAAGTTGCTTTCATGAATAATGCATCCTTCTGCTCCCCATTATAACAATTTTTCCTTTTAAAGGATTTAGTTTCCTATGATCAAATTTCTAACATTGGCATTAAAGTTTTGATGATTGAGGAACTTTGACACATCTGGTGAACCATATTTTTGGGTGGCAACCATTCTCTTCAAACACGACTACTAGCCAATTTGTTCTTCATCGTCATGGTATTTTTGGGAAAGTTTGCTTCTATTAGATTAGTGTTTGTGCTATGGATGGATTTACAGTTCTCTTTAATATTTGTTGACACTTGCATTGAATTATTTGAATCGTAAGTCCTCCTATGCAATTTGATAAAAATCCATTTTCTTTCTCATGTTTTGGAGTTCATGTAACTAAAAAATAATCAGAATTGTTATTACTTTGTAGTTATTGGGAAGCCTCCATCATTGATTTCTGAGGAGAAAATTATTGAAATCCAATATAGGAAATGGGTGTTGAAAAAAGCATGCCATTAAACAATTAGGAACAAATATTCGTACCTCATTCTTCGCCAGCTCGAAAAGGTACAATTTTTGGTTAGAAAGAATAGACTTATTGAAATAGGGGTTGCTAATGTGGTAAACCAAATTGTATAAGTCCAAATCCATAAATTAAACAAAAAGAATGAAATAAAGTTTGAATTTTTGAAGAGAGTATTTATATTTCAATACTATTTTGTTTCCACCACTTTGATTGCATATTTTTCCTTACAGTTGAATTCCAAACCATCAGCATGTCCATTGAATCCAAAAGAAACAAAAGGATTCATACAACAATGTATTCTTCTGCACGTGACATCCTAAGAGAGGAATGATCCTGCCTTTCTTTCCACTGGCCATATCCTTTAGAGATGTATAGTATTTTGTCGACATGCTAGCGGTATGACCTACCTAAACTTTGGTGAATAATCTCCACTATTTGAGCTTGACATATAATTTTAAGAAACCATAATTTAAATGCATACCAAGTGGAAGGCCTTCATGCAATATTGTAAAAAAAGCTGAAATTTTTTAACATTTACTCTGACTCTAGAAACTTTCAAGTAGCACTGAGTTGAATGAGAATTTCCTAGGACCTATGAAAATTCTATATCCTGATTCTCATTTTTATCTAGGCAATAGTGTTACGGAGAGAAATTCCCATGGCTTGGGATACCACAACAGACAGCTAGACTCAAGAAATCAATCTTTCCCAATATGCAATAGAACTAAAACGTCTAACACTAAAGGATCGAACCTCGTACCTTATTCCAGATGGTTGAAGTAGATCCCCATTGAGATTTCCAATCTTTAGCTTGAATTGTTATAGCACGTCCTCAACAACAAGTAAACAATACAAGCATACTATATTTCATGGTGTTAGATCTATTCTAGCATATATAATCAATAATGTAAAAGCATTTGACATATTCCAATGGATAAAATATTCATTCAAATACACATTACTGGATAGGAAAAGATATTTCTATTAATATGAATCAGAGATTACAAGTGACAACCTCTTACGGCACGTCTGCGAACCAGAGAAAATGAATCCCCCACTTGGGCCTCCACCACCTCAATCCTCCATCACTTCGATAGCAAGCTTACTAGCAAAAGGAAAGCTTGGGAAGAACACAACAGTGCTCCAAGGGACAAAGGGATGCAGACTCAAGCATAAGTTCTGGCAACAATGGACTATAGTTTCGTTACTCTCAATTCTCTCTTATGCTTTCAATGTCTCAATGGGTTCCTTATATAGCTTTTCAAATGGATACTGAAAGGTTGAATCTGTACGATCTCAAGGCATATGGAAGGCCAGGAGTCATATGAGTCGGATCCAAGTCAAGGAACGCTCCAAAAGTATTTGGATTATGTACACATCCCGATGTACGCGACTATAGAGGGAATATCCGCGTATGTATGCGGTTATCGGGGAAAAGGCCACGTATATCACTTTTCTTATGTTTTTAGGGATGGTCAAGGATACATCAAAAGACAAAAAGTGGTCCATAGGGGCTAATGAGTCTGCAGCGGGACAGGGGAAGGCCATACAATGTGTGATTCACCTAGTGTGGTGAAATCCGCTATAACAAATAGGAAATGAAAGCGCAAGGAGCTACAAAGAAGAAGCTCCAGTTACTGAAAGATGTAATAGGGGCATTCAGGCCAAGCATTTTAGCTCCATTAATGGTTCTTAGTGGTGCTGGTAATACAACTCTCATGGATGTTCTATCTAGAAGAAAAAATGGTAGTTGTATTGAGGGGGATATACATATCTCTGGATTTCCAAAGGTACAGAGATATTTTCCCGAGTTTCAAGTTATTGTGAGAAAAATGATATTCATTCTCTTTAGATAACTGTACGAGAGTCAATATTGTTTGCTACTTACTTGCGCCTTTCACCAGAAATAGATGCCGAGAGAAGGTAGGTAAACATTTATGGTGGTTTTATTCTTAATAATATACTCCTGAGGTAACTGAAATGTTGACATCCACCTGTCGAATTTAATATAATTTCTTCTTTCATTTGTAATCTTGGGTTTCTTAAAATTGAGATTCCTCTATTTAAAATTTGTTTGTGGATGAAGTGATGGAGCTTGTAGAGCTTGATAGCTTAAGAGACACATTAATGGGTCTTATTGGTGTGAGTGTTCTATCAATTGAGCAACATAAGAGACTAACCATTGTTGTAGATCTTGTTGCAAATCCCTCAATCATGGATGAGCCGACATCTGGTCTAGATTCCAAAGATGCAACTATTGTGATGCGTTCAGTTAGGAATAGAGTGGAAACAGGCCGAATGATAGTCTACACACAGGACTTTCCTTGAAGATAAATTTGAAACATCTTGCTTCTTTGGAGAAGGAAACATTGGTGCAGTCACGCTCTATATATTTTGTTCTTCCATTTTTGGATCAGCCAATGATTCAGTAGATATTTTAGCATGTGCACTCCTCTCATCCTTATCTCCAATCTGCCATTTATCCATATGCTTAGAGGACATTGAATCTTCAAACCATGGATCCATATGCTTCTTCTCTACCCATTTAGTAGGTTCTGAATAAAACCTTATAAAGGATTTATATGAATCTGAAGACACCACAGGTTTCTTACTACCTCTTGTTTCTGTTGCTTCAATTTGGATCAATGTGTCTACTTTGACACATTCCTCCTTTCACTTAACTAAATTATTGTCATTATCAAAGAATTTAGTATAATATTTTCATCTACATAAATCTTGTATGCATCATATTGTTCAGTCACACCAGTTGCCACTAGATCTAGTAAAGTAGTTATAGCCTCTGCAACACATGCAGACATAGCTTCCTGAGCCCGATGATGTCGTTTCACTGTTGTTTAGAGGGAGGAATGACAACTTAATTGTAATACCCCAGTGTTGACCCCATTTGCATTTAAAGATACATGATGTATATTTTGTAATTAATCGTGCTGTGGAGCTAAAGCCAAAATCCCCACCATTGATTTGGTTGTGTATGTTTCAACAATCAAGATCATTGCCGATGGTATGTCGTGCTATCTGGCACATTAGAGTTTGGCATCATGTAAATATGCACATCATTTAAAATAAACCTACAGCCAGCTACGATGATGCAACGTTAAACGAAAAGGGAATGATTTCCTAAGGTTAACGTGGGGATTGTCTAACCCATGGGATCCTATGGGGAAAAGCCATGTGTCAAACCTTAAAACCCTTGTTTAGTTGAGGCAGTTAATGTTGGGTAGAGGTGGGTGGTAGGATTTCCCCCACGCAACTCCACCAGCTGGTTCAATCACGCATGGGGGTGAGTGGTATCCTCACGCGCTGTTTGGGATGCTGGCCATTTTGTCCACTCTCGGGGATCATGGGCTGCTCGTTTTCCTCATGCAGAGGGAGATAAAACAAATTACATTGGGTGTGGGTTTGTTGGTTCTCCTTCTCTCACCAATTTCTAGTCAGAGTATGCATTTTTCCCTTCACGTAGAGAGAGAGATGGTTCCCTTTTTCCTGCTTGCACTCCTGTTCAGGCTGTGGAATGTCCCAGGCATTCATCATTGAACTGTGGTTGCTGTGAGTACATACGTTGTGTTGGATGCGTTGTTTACCTCACACACAGGTCGAGGATTATGCTCCATGTGACAATCTTGAAGAGAAGACTGAGAGGCATGATGTCGGCTGTGTAAGTTTTTCCCTTCCTGCGTAGATTTTTTTCCCTGTCGATATTGGGGATCTAGATTTTTCCCATTGCCGACTGTGTAATGTGTCGTGGCTCCCTTGTTGATAAGGGACCATTGTTTTCCCACATTTAATGGCTGATTCTGGACAATGTAATGTCCTTCCGCTTGATCGTTGAACCATGGCTATTGTCTTCCCTGATCGGTGGCTGCTGGCCAATAATAACTCAGGGACTGTTTTCCCGTATCACAGCTGTAATTGCTGGTTTTGCTACATGCATGCAGTGGTTGGTCTTCAGACTATGTGGAGTGGGATTGAAGGATAGGTATGCTTGAGAAACCTAGTTTTGGGGATCCACATAGAGAGAGTTAGATGGCTGGATTTCTTCTTCACAACCCTAGAAGAGGACTGGCAAGGGAAGTGAGGGCCTGAGGGACTGTGAAATAGAGAAGGGACTGATTCTTGGTGTCAGGTGTGTGTGTGGGTGTCTTAGAGGTCAGGATATCTCTGGTGTAGGTGTCCTTAGCTCTTCCATGAGCTCACCAGCTTAGCATTTAGCTTCTCCCAGCTCCTTGATAGCCTGATAAGCCCTGCTGCATCAACTTGGCTGTGTGAAAGCTTGATTAGTCCCTTATTCCTTGGGGAATCATGCCTAGCTCGGGGGTGGCAGTGTTGCTGAGAGATTGATGAGCACACTTCCCTATGGTTGGGTGGAACATTGCAGTGACGTAGCTGGTTGCGAGACAAGTTCTTTATGAGATAAGTATCCTTGTATATTTCTTGCCTGCAATTATGTTTACTGTTAATGAGCTATGACGAACATGTGTATGAATGAATGTTGTTTTTCTTTCACTGCATATATGTATGTATGCATCTTAGTATTTTTTATTTTTTAAGCATTTTATGTATGATCATGTTCATGGCGCTAGTCACCCAGTCTATCCGATGGACTAGTAGCGTCCTCTTTGCCGATCAGAGTGTCGGGGATGTTACAGTATGGTATCAGAGCCAAAGGTTGCAGCATGGGCTTGAATGGGCCATGAAAGGTTAGATAGTAGAGGCAGGTTTCCTTCTGCCCAGCAGCAATCAGAAAATTGAAGACATGAAAATTAACAAAATTTTCTTAGTGCCAGAACTATCGGCCCATCGGAGCACTTAATGGGAAGGCCACCCGATAGATAGTTGATCCAACGGCTGATGCGGCGGAAAATTTCAGAAAATTTTTAAGTGTTTGGCCATCGGTACATCAAGACACTTATATGGATGGATCTTAGATGCTTAGTTGATTGATTGCTACCATTGTGGATGACTAGACCATTATGCTTGCGATGGGTAGAGCCTCCGACCCCGATGGCGTAGAATTTCTGAAAATTCTTCTAAGTGTTGACTTCGTCGGCCATTGGAGCATGTTAGTTGATGACGTGGCCGATGGACATTGGGAAGAGTTAACGGTTCGTGTGCTGCCATTGCGAAAGTCTAAAAGAAATAAGCCCCCGATGGGTAAATATTCCAACTGTCGATGCTGGTCAAAATTACGCTTCAGTCCGGCGATCGAAAATCATTAGCAGATTGGGTCACCGATCGGAAAAAGATCGAAGTTTATAAGCCGCAGTTGTGGCTACTGATCGAACTAATTCATCGATGCACTAGTCCTCTCAGTCACCGATGTCGAGGTGTTTAGGGAATAGTAGCTCCGACCGGTGGCAATGGATAGAGGAAGTTTTTCGTCAATAGATAAGAAATAGATCGACGGAGAATAAAGGATAGTTGAGCTGATGAAAGTTCAGAAAGGAAGAGAAAATTTTTGAAAATTTTTCTAAGGCATGGAATCATCGGCCATCAGCGATGGTTAGTTGATCACATCACCGATGATTAGATGATGCAGTTGCTGATGAGATAAGACAAGTAAATTTTGTTGAACATCTGCTGTTGCAGAGATTGAAAATACTAACCACCTGACGAGGAGGGCCTCCGAGCGCTGATGCCGTAGCTTCTAGGGGTTCCGATCACCGATAGACTTACAGCTGTGGAAGACTTAAGGATATTGTTGGCCTCCATTCCAAAAAACTTGATGACTAACCGGTCGATGTGTAGGGCACCCAGACACCGACGTAGCAGTTAACCTAGGCTATCACCGATGAAATTTGGAGCTATAGTCTACTAAGGATCCGATATGGCCAATGGAATTAAACAATAGGTCGTTGACGAAGCTCAGAACAGTAGACTGTTACAGACCCGATACCACAGACAAAAATAGATCAATACGTCATCGATAAGATGTGGGCTAATAGACCCGATCAAAGGAAAATTTTGAAAAAGGCATAAAAAATCTGCTAATGATCGGATCGTCGATCGGAAGCTCAGCCAGTTCGCCTGCGGAAACGGTAGAAAGATCTTTTTATGTTGTTGCGATCGTTCAAATGACTATGAACCCAATGAACAGTTGATTTGATCGTCAATACAGAGCAAGATTTTAGTCGTTTTTCCCATCGAAATGCCAGAAAGAAATAAGCAACAGACCACCGATGAACAGTCAACTTGCTCGCCAATGAGCGTCGAAGAAATTTGTTGCTTATATCGCCGAAGTGTTGGAGTTGTAGATGGGATGAGACCCGATAGGGAGAAAGGAAAATTGGGTTTTCTAGTGAAATTTCAATGGATTCCAGCTAAGTGTTTCAATGAATTTTCATGGATTTTTTCAGTAGCGTCAGGGCTAAAAGGGAAGAAAATTCTAGGTGGTTGAAATTAACAATTCAGACCAAAATATAGTTGAGTGTTTTGCCTAAATTTGATGAATGTTATCATTTTAGAAGTGGTGTGGTTTTCACACCCAAGGTCAGAATGAAGCATGTGGATAGGTGTCGGAAATATTATTCAGCAAGGAACAAGGGAGAGTCACCAAAATTTGAGTGTGGAGCAGCAAAGTGCTAGTGATTGCTTGAAAGAGAAATGTGATGCTGGAAAAATGGACAAATCTAGGAATTGCATGCCTAAAGGTAGCAAGACCATGCAGTCCATCTAGCTATTGTGTGGAAGAGGAGTTCCATGCAAGGATGAGGGACTTAAAAAAGGGAAATTTCCTTAAACCCTATCTTGCTAATTCTGATTACAAGTTTTATGCATGAGATATATGAGGATATGCCTAGCATGCATAAGATATTACATGTTGGTAATACATTTATAATGAGCCACTAATGATAATTATTGCATTGGTATTGGAATTAGTGGAAAAACCAATGACAACATGGACATGGTTGAGTATGTTGCTGATGCTAATGAATTTGACTAGAAACCCTATGGAGAAACGGATAAGGAAACAAGTCCAGAACCAAAAGTTGGTGAGCAAATTCTGCAATCTCTTGCAAAGGACCAACCCAACTGGTAATTTCAAGGGTGTAAGTAGGACCCATGAAGGTAAGAGTTTACTTATGATAATTATTGCATGGAGTGGTAAAAGCAAGAGGTCTCATACCATGTGGGTATTTGAATTTTATACTGCATTCGTAGAGAAATGTGTCATGCCTGTCTTATGTTGTTATGAGCTTAGTAGCGCAAGGAAAGTAAGCACTGATGATCTTGATTATAGTAATGCATCCTATATGAAGTAGTCATGGTTATCCCATGCATGGTATGTGGAATGCATAGTTAATGTGAGGTAGCATTGAGTGGATATGCATTGAATGGATGCATATGAAAAGTATGAGTAAAATTTGTAGATATGCATACATAAGTATGAGTGCAAATGTTGTGATGCATGCGGCATGAATGCATTGAGATAGTGCATGTGATACTATGAATAACTAATGGCTGAAATGATGAATTGATGACAATTCTGGAACCATTTCAAGAGCTGTTATGAATGCAAGATAGTAAGTGCATGAAGAGGGTAGTCGGGATCAATTTGCTACCGGAAATGCTCTATGGAAGAGTAAGGTGGTGCAATGATACGCTTGTGAAGTAAGGAGTATCTAAACAATTCATTTAAATTACATGAATGATGTGATTGTACCCTATAATTTAAAGTATGATAATGATTGCATGAAGTAAATGAGTTTTGGTAATATTGATGTGATTAATAGCTGGAAATGTTTGAATTTTATAAATTCTGAAAATGCTTCAGTGATTGTTGTAGCAATGGAAAAAGTTATAGGCATCAAGACTTACAAAATGTTTGGCTGATTAAAGTTCAAGTTTCAGGTAGATTGTTTGGGATATGGAAAAATGGGTAAGACCATGACAAAGGATGGAATCTACCATGTGAAAGAGACCAACCTTATGAGAAGAGTCTCATGGCTGTGATAATAGTTTGTATGCATAATGAGTTGTAAATTTGAATTTGTAAATTTCAGATTTGAGAAATTGCTGACAACTACTAATCACTATTGGCTTGCATAGAATTGTGTCAGGAGGATGCATTGTAATTAGGTATTCATGTTATGCTAGTAAGCATGAAATTATAATGGGTATAGTGGTGCTTCTTACAAGAGACCCACAAATGAGGATCACCTCATTGCCAAGCAAATCAATTTCTGTAGTAAACAGAGTGTAAATTCTCATTGAATTTAATTAATAATGTTATTGCTTGGTTACGGAACAATCAAATTTGGATTGTATTATCAGATAATGATGGACTAATTGGCTATTTGATGAATGTGCTAGGGGTACATGCTGTAGGAAGACCATGTGTGATGGCCTGCAGGAGCCAAACTTCATGAGAAGGTTTTCCCTTATCTTTAGAATGGGTTTCGGGGGAAACTTTGTTGGACATTTTGGAAATGTCTCATCTGCACTACATGTTTGGTAAGCGACATGAGTGAGATGGTATGGGTTATGTTGGTAAGAAATGCATGGATATGAAATGTAAAGAGGAATTGGGATGGAAAACTGAGGGACTGTCAACTCATAGAAGGGAGCCCCCATTCCTCTTTAACGAAGGAATATTGCCTCGACAAGTGGATAAGTGTTCTATGACCCTAGCTAAGAATATGCATGTCAATTGTTAAATTCAATATGCAGAGCATGTTTTGATTTTATTTCCATTATGGCAGATTGCTTGAGTATGAATAGGACCTACATGGCACCCACCGAAAAAGGGTACACACTCTTTCGATGTCGGATCATGGAAGGGTTTTCAATATTGATTACACCCTAGGGAGTGGACGCACTTCTGGTGTCTCAATACTTGATAGTGAATGATATGAAATATGATTACAGTTTTAGAGAAATAATGCTGATGAGTTGCTTATATTGCTTGTATTGTCAGGCTAAACAGATGCATTCTAGTGTTGCACACTAAATGGACACTGCCTTGGGCTCATCCTACATCCTACTGAAGAGCACAGAGAAGGAGACATTCCCGAGGGACTAAAGAGTAGAGAAGGGGGTGGTTTCTTGTGTTTTATGGGGTAGTGGAATTAGAGCTCACTGTTGGAAATGAAACCTGGAAATGGTAATGATAAAGTTTCCTTCCTAGTCGACATGAATATTTACTAGAAGGAGATGTTGGGCTATTGTATGCTTGGGGATCCATAGTAGACCCTAGACCTGGAGTCGTCATTATTGTTGATGGCCTAATAAACACAATAGTGTTGGCTTGGCTGATGATTGATTGTTGATGTAAGTGTAGGTAATTTGTTGACAGTCTGATAAACCCAACTGAAGGTTGGCTTGGCTGTGTAATTATTTGATGTTATGGAAATTGGGGAAAAGTTATAGTGTCAGCTTGACTACCTGCAGTCTGATAAAGCCAACTAATAGTTGGCTTGGCTGAGTAGCCTGAGAAACCCAGTAATGTATTGGCTTGACTATGCCTGATATATATATAAGGATGTTGTGAAGCATCCTGCGTGCTGACCTAACATCCAAGTCCATAGGCGATCCCAAGGCTTGCAAAGCAAAGCAGGATCCTGTGGACCAATGAGGAAACACACAATACAGATAATTATTGAATTATTTTGTAATACTTGCTTATGAATATGCATGTGTATATGATTTGGTTATGATTTTTTAATCTCTTGTTTAAGAGATAAGAACTAGTGAGAAGAAACTAAACATGTGAATTTATTCAATGTTTGAATATAGGTATCACTGGAAGCGAGGACTATGAGATCATCCTAGGGGTGCATGTGGACATGTGACTGCCCTGAAGAGCTCAAAATGAGCAGAAATGAAAAAGGTGCTAGTGAGATTGTGAAGTTCCTAGCAGCCGAGACAAACCATGTGGGGAGGCCCCATGGTTGAGAGGTCTGAAATAGACTAGAGACAGTAAGTGTCATGACCAAGAGGGATTGGTCCAGCATTCATGGTGAAGTGAAAGAGGCTGAGAGCATGAAAAGACATAGCAGTGGTGTGGGTTCCAGGATGGAACAAGACAAAGAGGGGAAAAACTCTTACTGCTCTCTCTTGCCTTTTAATTATATATACTTATGCATTGTGAAAACAGAGATTGTTGAATGCATGTATGGCTGAAAATAGAATGTGTATATTTGTTTAAAATAATTATGAATGTTGGAATAGTTAAATCCCTGGCCAAGAATGGACATGAATGAGCTCATGTGCCTGTTGGGAAGGCATGAAAAATATGAAAGTCTCCTTAATGAGACTTGGATTGTCATGCCAATTGGGCAATTAATTGACTAATTTTAATGCCTATAATATGCTTGGTCTAACAGAATTTCAATGATGCATTTCACAGGTGAGAAAAGTGAAGTCCAATGTGCACATTGATCATGGCAATAGACCAAAAGCTGCTAAAATTGGCTGGAAGTCTTCTTCAAACAATTGCCAAGACCCAAGAAAATATTGGAGAGATGCTCAAAATGCAGAAAAGTTCCTAGACTTGGGGATGAGCTGGAAGCTGAGAACGAGCAAGAGAAGCTCATGGAAGCTGAGGGGCTTGGTACTGAAAGTTCAAGTAAATAATTGAATGTGGGACATATCTGCAAAATTTTGCAATTTGATCTGCAAATTGTATATGTATTGGAACACCGAGGACAATGTTATTCCAAGGGCGAGGGGATTTTAATACCTCGGTGTTGACCCCATTTTCATTTAAATATACATGATGTATATTTTGTAATTAATCGTGGTGTGGAGCTAAAGGAAAAATCCCCACCATCGATTTGGTTGTGTATATTTCGGCAATTGGGATCGTTTCCGATGGTATGTCGTGCTATCCGACACATTAGAGTTTGGCATCATCTAAATATGCACATCATTTAAAATAAACCTACAGCCAGCTATGATGGTGCAATGTTAAATGAAAAGGGCATGATTTCCGAAGGTTAAGGGGAGGATTGTCTAACCCGTGGGATCCTATGGGGAAAATCCACGTGTCAAACCTTAAAACCCCTATTTAGTTGAGGTAGTTAATGCTAGGTAGGGGTGGGTGGCAGGCTTTCCCCCATGCGCCTCCACCAGCTCGTTCAGTCATGCATGGGGGGGGTGGGGGGGAGTGGTCTCCTCACGTGCTGTTTGGGATGCTGGCCATTCTGTCCACTCTAAGGGATCATGGGCTGTTCATTTTTCTCATGCAGAGGGAGATAAAACAAATTACGATCCATTGGGTGGGGGTTCATTGGTTCTCCTTCTATGACCGATTGCTGGTCAGAGTATGTAGTTTTCCCTTTGCGTAGAGAGAGAGATGGTTCCCTTTTTCCTTCTTGCACTCCTGTTCAGACTATGGAATGTCCTAGGCATTCATCATTGAATCGTGGTTGTTGTGAGTACATACACTGTGTTGGCTGCGTTGTTTAACTCACACATAGGTTGGGGATTGTGCTCCCTGCGAAGAGCTTGAAGAGGAGCCTAAGAGGCATGATGTCGGTTTTGTAAGTTTTTCCCTACCCACGCAGATGTTTTTCCCTATTGATATTGGGGATCTGGATTTTTCCCATTGCCGACTGTGTAATGTAACGTGGCTCCCTTATTGAAAAGGGACCGTTGTTTTCCCATGTTTACTGGCTGATTCTGGACGGTGTAATGTCCTGCTACTTGATCGTTGAACCATGGATGTTGTCTTCCTTGATCGATGGCTGCTGGCCAAGAATATCTCAGGGACTATTTTCCCCTGTCAAAGCTGTAATTGTTGGTTTTGCTGCATGCATGTAGTGGTTGGTCTTTGGACTGTGTTGAGTGGGATTGAAGGCTGGGTATGCTTAAGAAACCTGGGTTTGGGGAGCCACACAGACAAAGTTAGATAGCTGGATTTCTTCTCCACAACCCTAGAAGAGCACTAGCAATGGATGTCAGGGCCTGAGGGACTGTGAAACAGAGAAGGGACCGATTCCTGGTGTCGAGTGTGTGTGTGGGTGTCTTAGAAGTTAGGCTAGCTCTGGTGTAGGCATCCTTAGCTCTTCCATGAGCTCACCAGCTTAGCATTTAGTTTCTCCTAGCTCCTTGATATCCTGATAAGCCCTGCTATGTGGGCTTCACTAATTTGTGTACCTTGGCTATGTGAAAGCCTGGTTAGTCCCTTATTCCTTAGAGAATCATGCCCAGCTCGGGGGTGTCAATGTTGCTGAGAAATTGAGGAGCACGCCGGCCTATGGTTGGGTGGAACGTTGTAGCGATGTAGCTGGTTGCGGGACAAGTTATTTATGAGATAAGTATCCTTATTTATTTCTTTCCTGCAATTATGTTTACTGTTAATGAACTATGATGAACATGTGTATGAATGAATGTTGTTTTGCTTCCGCTGCATATATGTATGAATGCATCTTAGTATTTTTTATTTTTTAAGCATTTTATGTATGATCATGTTCATGGGGCTAGTTGCTCGGTCTATCTGATGGATTAGTAGCATCCTCTTCGTCGGTCAGAGGGTTGAGGACGTTACATTCACCACTCGGTACGATACTTCATAAATGATATTTATCAGCCTTTGGTGGCAAACACATAGGTCTTTCCATAAAAATTGAATACATCTGCCCATGTGGAAAATCACCTTCAGTTTCAAGACTATTAGAACTTAAGATATTATTAGTTCTCAAATGGCATTCATTTATGGCATCAAGCTTTCAAATTTAGCCAAGAATTGGTCCATAAACCAACTATAATGGAGCTTGTGAATGTTTTTAGCAGATTTGGAATGTGAATTTACTGAAATTCCTTCTGAAAAAGACATTTTAGAAGACGACTCCAATGCAAGTCTTTAATTGTTGCCAATGGGTTTTTGAACATCCATCCTCATCAACTATTAATCATTTTAAAATTTGGAGTATTTATGTGAGACATGATGAGTATGTGACCATTGAATAATATCCTGAAAGGGGTGCACTCTATATGCAATGTTACAAAATTTTAAACACAATGTTGTATGTTTTTGTCTTAATCTATGATTTTTTTCAGGCACCTAGAAAAAAATGTATTTGCTGTATATGTGCAGTTAACACACTATCAATGTTAATCCTGTTAATGGTCATCCACTCATTATCCCTAGCTATCACTTTGATTTGAACTTTTTCACATTGTATGGTTTTGCCTTAAGCTTTGATCCTGTGCAGGCACCTAGAAAAAAAATGACAAACTAGTGTTAATTTAGGAAATGAATGTGATCTCTGTGGGTGAAGTAATGTGCATCCACAATATACATTGAAATAAGAAAGGCACATTGTAGAATTCATGTGGGGTATCATGTCAATATACTAGGTAGAAATATAAAGGGGGTTTTAAAAAAAAGTAAATGAAAAAGTGGATACATGCAATATATAGTGAAGATAGGGGTTTTTTTTAATTGGGAAGGTATATTGGGAGGGGGTTAAAAAAAATGATTTTGAGAGCCATTTTCCAATATTTTTTGAAAATAGGGGTATTGTTTCATATGCCATGAATGAACATGCTATGTCATGGTTTCACTAAGTGAAGACCCCACGATTCTGAGATGGCTGACTTCTGGTTTCTTGCCGAAGAATACTTTTTCATGTGTCTTGTTCTCGAGTACTCTATGTGGAGTATGGTTTTGTACATACATCATTGTTCTGGTAGATTTTTCCCATAGATGCATGGGAAGATCTTGATCATGAAGCATAGCCCTTGCAGCTTCCATGATCGTTATATTCTTCCTTTCTGCAATCCCATTCTGTTGTGGATTATATGGAGTAGTTAACTCCCTCTTAATCCCTGAATCTTTTCATAATGCTTTGAATTCATTTGAAGTGAATTCTCCACCATTATCTGATCGAAAGGTCGTGATCTTCTTTTCTTTGTGGTTCTTGATCAAGGCTTTGAATTCCTTGAACTTGCTGAATACTTCATCTTTGTTCTTCATAAAGTAAATCCATGTCTTCCTAGAAAAGTCATCAATAAAAGAAACATGTTATACATACCTACTTAATGAACTTGATGACATTGGACCACATACATCAGAGTGAATGATTTCCAAGATTCCTTTTTAATTTCTCTCACTACTTGGAAATGTATTCTTTGTGTTCTTTCCTTTTGCACATCCTTTGCAGACTCCATCATGTTTTTCCTGAATTTCTGGAAGATCTTCAACAACTTTGCTTGCAAGTGGTAGTGCTCTGTAGTGCACATGTGCAATCCTTCTATGCCAAAGTTAATTTGGCTCTACTATGTCATGGACTAAAGATTTTTCTAGATGGCCCTTCAATTTGTATAGACCTCCCTCTTGTTCCCCAATCACTACTGTATCATCAAAAGTCTTTCCCTTTGGCCACATGAGAACTTGGCCATACACAAATGAAACCCTTATGCCTTTTGCATCTAATGCAGATATCGAGAGGAGGTTCTTCTTTAGTCTTGGTATAAACAATAAATCTTGCATCTTCATAGAATTTCCAGAAGTCTAGCTTATATGATGATTCCCCACTACCTTTTATTGGATATTGGTAGTCATCCCCAAGTTTCACCTTATGAGGTGAGTCATGTTGAGATAGTTTCACAAAGGTTTCTTTCAATCCCATCATATGTTTGGAAGCACGACTGTCTATAATCCAATCATTGCTTCCATGTGAGATAGTTCCTATGAGAGCATAGATCAACACATATTCTTCATCACTAGAAGAACCATCACTTTCTTGTCTGAATCTATTTGTGGAAGGTTCATCATCCTCTGCATCATGAGCATGATGTCTTCTCTTGTTTCCATTCTTCTTATGGGAGTTAATCTTGTTTCTAGGACAGTATTTGGCAAAGTGTCCTCTTTCATCACATGTATATCATCTTAATTTAGATAAATCTTTTCTAGTGTTATCTCTTTGGAGGAAGTTCTTACTTCTGGGGTGATGAGAGCTTCTTCTGCTTTTCTTGGAGTGAACTGTGAGAGCTTGATCTTCACTTCCTATCTTTTCTTATCGAGCTGCTATCCAAGCTTCTTCTTGAGAGCATTCTTCCCATAGTCTGATGAACTTGACTAACTTATTTCTTGCACATATTCCTTGAATAAAGGAGTCCCATGATCTAGGG
The DNA here is from genome assembly GCA_001517045.1 of Pseudotsuga menziesii. Classification (NCBI taxonomy): domain Eukaryota; kingdom Viridiplantae; phylum Streptophyta; class Pinopsida; order Pinales; family Pinaceae; genus Pseudotsuga; species Pseudotsuga menziesii. The sequence goes on from LPNX010634783.1 coordinate 137,264, forward strand.
AGACCATTCAAGGTGGTCATTACAATCTCTGTATTTTCTACTTATTCATCTACTACTTCCAGATGTTCCTTGATCTGAGAGACCCTTGTAAATTAGTACTGGATCGTCTCTGCATTCTGGATCTTTACATTCTTTAGTTGGTTTCTCAGATTCATCTTCTGTTTTATGTTCTTCCCTTCAAACAATTTGGTTAGGGAATCAAACATAGCTTTAGGTGTCTTTAGGGAGGAAACTTGTGGTATGATTTGATCCTTAATTGAATCAGCAATAATCCTCTTTTCCATAACCATCTTCTTCTTGTGTAAGGCCTTAGCCTCATCTCCCTATGGAACTGGAACCTCCTCATTGATGTAGGAGTCCAACTCATTTTCTTCTAGGACTAGGGAGATCCTATACTTCCAAGCTCGGAAGTTATCATCTCCCTTAAGATTTTCATCAAGCTTGGTATGATGAGACATCTTAACTGAGAACCTCAAATAGAAATACAAAATATTTAGATCTTACCAGGTCAATATGCTAGATCTAGATTTGGAGCTAAATTTCTGTAGTGCTGGTTCAGGAGCATATTAGGGTTTGAGTTTTTTGGAGTTCTGTCCAACCAAATGCTTTGATCTTGATCTCTAAACTTTTATTTTGAGGAGGAAATCAATCCAGGCCTGGGCTCACTAAAAAATTCCACTTATGCGGAAATCCCTAATTTTCAGCAGTAGTGTTGGGTCAAAAACTGAAAATGCTCAGAATCAGATTCTACTTCGACAGAAAGATGTGCCCTAGGGAGGAGAGTTAGTCCAACCTTATTTTGCTAAAAAATTGCGGAGAGAGATCCACAAAGTAGGAAGACCTAGTTTTTGCAGCTCCATGGTGTCTTCTTATCAAGTTAGCTCTGATACCATGTTATATTTTGAACATTAAGCTAGCATTATACTAGGATCTTTAACTGAGAGAATAACAAGCACATCAATCAAACACAAGAGACAATGAACACAATTTTTTTCCTCGGGGAAACCATAAATGGAGAAAACCTCGTAATTTCCTCAGAGAAAGAATCAGCACCAAAATTAAAACCCAAAAAGAGTAAGAGTATCTCCTGAGAGGAGTAACTTCTTTCTTCCTAGCCCCAGTAACTTCTTCTTCCTCAGCTATGCGCTACAACTGAGTGTGAGTGAGTGTGTGATAAATAGAGAGAATCACTCTTTATTTATACTAATTCCCAACTTGACAACAACCTACTAGGGCCACTTCTCTAGAAGAGTCTAATAACCCTAGTGCCCCGAAACTGTGGGGACTTTAACCCTTGATCAATAGGAGGGTTACCCACTATGACTTGACATGACTTTTTTATATTATAGAACCTCCTGATAGGAACATTGGGGTATGACATGAATTAAGTACATTACAGAAACATCCCAGAATAAACATTGGGGTACAATAAATAAGATATATGGATGAATACATTCCGAAGTTACAAATACATTAACAAAAAAGTAGGCTTACCAAAACTAGTCAAATCCCCCATAGGTGCATAACGCAGTTTCCAAATATATGAAGATGCTCATGAATTTCGTAAAGAAACTAGGAAAGATAAAGAGGGATGGAAATACAACTCATTCATGCTTTTAATTGGAGAGAAATAAGGAGGATGATGTGAGCAAAAAACAAGGCAGTAACACCTAGACTAGCTTTTCCTTTTCCAATAAAACTATTGTAAAGCAAGGAAGCTTTCAGAAAAAGGAGAATTGCGCTTTAGTTACCAGGAATAAAAGAAGAATTGACAAAATTGGTTTCCAGGATGTTTCCCAAGCACTCCATGACCCATTTTTAGCATGTGTTGAATTCTAGGACATGTGGAAGACAACTAGCATAGAATGGAATCTAGGAATCTAGGTAATACGAAAAAAATGATTAATTAATGTCAAATGTAGGTAAATATGGGTTGATTATTATAACACCGCCCCTTAAGCTTGACTTTATGAGTAAATATCAGAAAAATATAGGGCCTAGAAATAAGGCTTAGCCACCCTTTACATACTGCTTGTCCATACAACCAAGGAAAGAGGCAAAAACCTAGTGGGAAAAATACTCCCTTAAAACATGGACATGAAACAAAATTTGGAAATATTGTCATCAATCATGCTTCATAGCATGATAGAAAATCCTCAGTAGTGATTTGAGATTGTTGAAGGTCTTCTCACAAAAAACTTTGGTGAATATGTCTGCTAATTGTTCTGAATATGCACAGAAGAGTAGAGCAATGGTACCATCATGCACAAGTTTTCTAATGTAGTGCATATGGATCTCAATGTGCTTGGTTCATTGTATCTGACCTGGATCATTTCAGATTTGAATGGTTGTTATGGAGAGAAATTCCTATGGCTTGGGGTACCACAACAAATAGCTTGACTCCAAAAATCAATCTTTTCCAATGTGCAATAGAAAGTAAATGTCTAACACTAAAGGATCAGACCTCATACCTTATTCCGGACAGTTGAAGTAGATCCCCGCTGAGCTTTCCAACTTTAGCTTGAATTGATGAATTAATTCCTCAACAACAAGTAAACAATATAAGCAGACTATATATCATGGTGTTAGATCTATTCTAGCATATATAATCAACAATGTATAAGCATTTGAAAACATCCCATGGATAAAATATTCATTCAAACACACATTATTGGACAAGAAAATATATTTCTATTAATATAAATAAGAGATTACAATAGATACAACCTCTGATGGCACGTCTGCGAACCGGAGAAACTGAATCCCCCACTTGGGCCTCCACCACCTCAATCCTCCATCTCTTGATAGCAATCTCACAAGCAAAATGCAAGCTTGGGAAGAACACAAAAGTGTTCCAAGGGACAAAGGGATGCAGACTCAAGCATAAGTTCCGGTAACAATGGACTATAGTTTCGTTGCTCTCAATTCTATCATATTCCTTCAATGTACCATAGAGTTCCTTATATAGCTTTTCAAAGGGGTAATGAAAGGTTGAATCCGAGTGATCTCAAGGCATAGGGAAGGCCAAGAGTCAAGTGAGTCGGATCCATGTCAAGGAAAACTCCAAAAGGATTTGGATTTTGTACACATCTCTATGTACGTGGTTTTAGGGGTCAAACCCGCGTATATACATGATTATAGGTTTAAAAGTCACGTGTATCATTTTTCAGATGTTTTTAGGGATGATCAAGGAAACATCATAGGAAAAAAAATGGTCTAAGGGGTCTAAGGAGTCTGCAGCGGGATGGGGGAAGGCCATACAAAGTGTGATTCACCTGGAGTGGTAAAATAAGCTATAACATATGCCCCCTAATGTGTGAGGTCAGAGGGGTCATACGATGGCCGAAATACATTATAAGTCCATCCCAGAAGTGGAGTGGTGAAGGATCCCAAATGGAAGACTAGCCACCCAATCAGCACAGTACCATGATACAACTCTACACATAACTGCAAATACATATAGCAGTCCCAGATACATAACAGTACAATGGCCATGAATAAGGCATGATACAAGATATCACATAAGTGGTCATTGCCACGTATAATATACATAGATCAGAATCTCCATGATGGAGATATACAAAGGACCATGATCTCCATAATAGCTGAAGAGATATAATAGATCAAGATCTCCATAATGGCTGGAAATGTCTGACATATACTGGAATCAAGTCACGATAGCTGAAATCTCGTGAACACTGGCGCGATCAAGGAGGTAGCATATAAGAGATGCCACCAATCTGGAAATTCTTCTACACAAACCGCTACGAGTACATGTCCTACTATGCGAATAGAGGTGTCGAGATTGAACATAGTAGTCCATCGTCTGATTACCGGTCATTGATGTATATCGTTAACAGATGCGAGATCACTCACTAATAATGGAAATGGGAATCAAGGTACTAGAGTGCAAACTAACAAGTGTGAATAAATGTGTTGAGGTCGAACACTTGAGAGGATCCATCAATCAGGGGACATTGATGTATTCCCAAATACTGTCGATGGCAAGAGAACCTACCACTGATGACTGTAAGTCTCAAGGCACTCAAAATGACTCTAGATTCCAATCCCATAATAAATGATCTGAAGTTGATGGGCTGAAATACGCTGGAAGGAGGGAATTAAGGCATCCCCCATCATCCAACACGAGGTACTCAGCAAAGCTGTATAATGTGGAGGGATGCGATCATAAGGTGCACGAACCAGTAACTGTACCGGGAATGGTTGACATGCAAAGTCAAGATAACTAAGGAATGGCCGACTCAGGTTTCAAATTCCTTCAAACAAGAGCATAATGGCATAAGGTGACTGAATAAAGGCAGCATAGACTTGATATACAAACTGGGACATCTCTGCGACACAGGAGGCATTGACAGAGGCTCCATGGGGACTGGAAGCTTAACCAGTCGGTGGAGATAAACTCAGATAAATGAGTACAACTCCTAAAGTCAAAATATAACCCAACCAATGGATGTGATATATAGTTCTCTATTCGAAGGCGACACAACTCAACAGCTGCCAAAGATAACATCTTTCCTTGTCCGTCTTTTTGGTTTTTTTATTTTTTTGGACTTTTTCAATTATTTAAAAAGCTTGAAAAAGAATAAAATGGCTTTATAGTTAAAGACTAGGAGGAGACGAGTGTCATAAGGTCAAACAAACTAGTTCCAAGCAGTGGAGCATACCTATGCTTAATGCAAGGATACATGTGTAGGATATAGACACTCGGGGGAAAATCCCCTCCCAGTAAAAAGGGAAACAAGCTGCGAAGGATATAAAAAATGGCTCTACATGGCTAGACATGAGACAAGCTTGGGATATATGGCTGAAACACAATGTCAGGGACGCAGGCATAAAGCTCAATAAGGTAGGAAAAGCTCATGATAATGCATTCACAACTTGACATGAGGGAGTCCTGAGAGAAATAGGCCAGCAAAAGATCAAGAGGAGTATGAGGCTCTTACGAAATGTCATGGCAGTACTATACAATGGACTCCCACACCCTAAAGGAGAAAACATTAACATGGGAAACAAATTCAAATAAGGTGCTAACTAGGGTACCCATGTAAGGTGAAGCTCTACCACTCATATCATGCCACTTCTAAAACAACAAGAAGGTTCCGTGACATAATAGAGTGGGTTCGTACCTAAGGTCATGATGACATGGTCATAAGGTCACGTAAAATGAAAACTATGATGAAACCTAACCTATATTCCAGTTTATACATGATGCCTGAGATCGACACGAACGGGTCGATCCAACAGCTGAAACGGCACTGAAAAAGGTCCTCTACATCATGAATTATGTCAAAAACGGTCCAAAAATGGTTAGAAAATGTCAAAACTATAGGAAAGGGGGTAAAAATTTTCAAATATTTGAAAATTTTCTATAAATAGTAAACAATTCAAAATATTATAAAACATTTGAAACTTTTACCCATTTGAGCTCAGATTTTCAACAGCGAATTCTGGGAGATCCAGCCGGCGGAATTCACTACCGTTTCTTGCAAGTATTTACCCATGCTCTTCTCTTTCACTTTGATGCAATTTTGATCAAATTCCATGGTCATTTAAGCTTTCTAGGCCAAAATAAAAATGGCACTGTGGCCCATGTAGAAATCAAGGGTTTTTCCATGTATAGGGCCGGATATACATGGAAAATGCCCCCATACTCGCGTACATACGCGGCTCTTTTGAAAACAGTCGCGTATGAGGTTGCGCATTGAGGTTTTTTCAATAATCTAATAGGAAAACTTGAAATTTATTGTGCAGGATGGTCCTAGAGTGGAGAGTGCATGAACATGGTGAGGTAGAGGAGGCAGTAAGGGCCGATCTAATGTCTCAACATGCTCTACGTGCATGTGGACTCTATAAGTTTTGGTGTCTTGGTGGCTTGAGAGACAAACCAAGACTACTACAGATGCTGGTGGATTACTGGGATCCAGACTTTGATTCCTTCCAGATAGATGGGATGTCCTTCACTATAGAGGTGGAGGACATATACTTCATTACTGGGCTTTCTCAACGAGGGGAAGTGGTGAACCTCTGTTCTCATGGTGGGCCAGGAGGTGGCCTGAATATCGATGAGGACATTGCGGTGTACTGCTATCCAGACAAAGAGAAGGTGGGGAGTCAAGTCCCTACCAACGTTATACAGGTGCTGGGCCTGAAGGCCATACTATTGAAATTGGGCAGGATAGCAGGCTTGGCATCACTCCACCAGGCCTCACGGCCTCTGATGTTCTATGCAGTGGAGTGCATGAGACCCACTATTTATGACTGGAGCACTACACCACTGAGCAACATGAAACATCATCTCAGTGAATGTAAGGTAGGAAGAGTGCGGAACTTCAGGTTCAACAGTATATTGAGCATGTTATTATTCAAGTGTGTTTTAGGATTGAGCCTTGGAGTGGACGTTCCTCTTCACAGGGTTCAATATTCGGCCCAACGGCGTTGGGTAGATGCGATGCACAGACTGGGGGGAGGTAGGGTGGCCAACCCCTATCCAGCTGAATTCTTTCCATGGTGGCGACGACAGATATTTTCCGTTGATGGCTACCCCTATGCGGGGATGGATTTCCTTGGGGACCTGGACATGCCGCTACCACCAGGATCAGCATGTGGCGATATAGGTAATGAATCTCGACCCTCTTTTTTTTTTAAAATTTTTGAGTTATTTAATTTTTTTGTGTTTTCTGATTATATGAAATCAAAATAAATATTTTAGCATGACAATACATAGTGACATCTACCATTTGTGTGTAGATGTGGGAACACAGCGGCCAGAAGGCTTCCCTCATCACAGACGAAGGGGAAGAGGATATGATATCATGGGTGTGAATGCGGAGCGGATGCTCCAGAGCATTCGTACCAATTTTGTGAGGTTGACACACAGGGTTCCCATGGTGCAAGTCGAGGAATTTCCTGAGGCTATGCAACGCCAGGTGGTGGGTGTACCACACACATGGGTGTGATTATTCCGATGAATAGTTAGAGCCATAGTGACCTTCCATGATCACAACGCTCCTCCTCCTCCACAAGATTAGATACCTGGGAGTCTATACATTTTGTATTACCATGTATTATATGTTGGTGGATTGAGAGCCCCAATTTTTTATCATGACACTCTGTATTATCACATTTTTGGATGTTATATAAATTTTTTTATGGTGATTGGTTTATTTATTTACATGTGTAAAAATTGTGTTTGTGGTTAATTTACTGTATATGAAACAAATGCCAATCTAACACATAGTTAGCATATGAGTCAGCAGCTTGATTATTAATTCTTGGAATGTGTATGTATGTTATATTGTCAAATTATCGCTCTAATAATCTCACACATAAGAATCTTCTTAATAACGTCAGATCTCTAACATGGTACAAACCATTAAGCTGTGACACTACTAACTCTGAATCAAGACGTACCTCAAGAGAGAGAACTCCATGTAAAATGGCATCCCGTAGAAGCTCAATAATGGCACTCTATTCAGCAACATTATTGGAAGATGGCCGAAGACATACACCTCCTGAAGACAGTACCTGAGTATAAATTACCCAAGTAGCAGAGGTTGAGTGTTGACTATGACGGCTCGCACCATTCATGAATACTATGTAGGTGGAATATTCCATTGACATCTGCCAAAAGAAACGAAAACTAATCACAAACCCGATCATGATAAGAAAAATACCTAACTATGCAAAACTGTACGCTAAGATACAATAAGTAGCCTTGGCTGAAAATAATGCATAGTACTTCTTGAGATAGAGCCCATTTCTAGGCTCTACCAAGGCCATTCCCTCGTAATCCACTAACTCATAAGCACCCTTCTCTAACACATGTTTGACCACGTAAGGACCCCGCCACATGGGATTAAATTTTCCTGCCCCCAAGGGTTCTTTCGGTTGATCCCACAAAAGGACCAAATCTCCCTCACTAAATCTCCTTGGACAGACAAACTTATCGTACTGGACCTTTGCGCGACGTTTATTGACTTCTAGAGCCACCAAGGCATCCCGAAGATACTCATCAAGTTTCTCAAGGTGGACCAAACACTCCTCCAATGGTGAAGTGTCTGGTAAGAGTTCTACTGCTAGCTTCAAAGAAGGAATCTCTCATGCAACCAGCAATATCGAATCCACTCCATGTACAAGTTGATATGAAGAAAAACCCATGGCAGTCTTAATAGTGGTTCTATATGCCCACAAAGCAGGATATAACATGATGTGCCAATTATTCTTGCTCTATGCGATGGTTCATTGGAGAATGGATTTGAGTGATTTATTCACTGCTTCTACATGTCCATTCACTTGAGGGTAGTAAGAGGTGGAATGCTCTTTCTTGTACCCTAACTTTGATGCCAAATCTTCCATCATACGGTTCTGAAAGTTTAAGCCATGGTCAATGACAAGCTCCTTCGGAATTTCGAACCGAGTAATAATTTGGTTGAATACGAAGTGGGTAGCTATCTCACTGTTGGATTTCACTGTAGGCATAGCCTCAATCCATTTCATGAAGTAATCAACAACCACTATAATATGATGGTGCCCCCAAGCTGAAGCTGGGTCTCAATCCATAAAATCAAGTCCCCACTTAGTGAAGGGACCGACGGTGATAATGGGATGTAATGGGGCAAGTTTCGAGCACATATTACGTGCGAACACCTGGCAAGGGTGGCACCTCTTGACCACATCAACACAATCCTTAAATATTGATCACCAGAAATAACCCGCTCTTAAGATATTTTGAGCTGTAGAAATCCTAGATAAATGACCACCACATGCCCCTCCATGGCAATCATTCAGCACTACCTCAGCCCCTTCATGAGTTAAAGAACGTCATAAAATGGAATCTACCCCATGGCGGTACAAAGTGTTATCCACTATGAGGTAGTTCTTAGAGACGTGACATAATCGTCGTCGTTCATCTTGTGAGAGGTGAGTAGGGGTCTTCAATGTTTGTAAATATACTATGATATCCCATACCATGGGTCTAAAGTTGAGATTAAGAAGATGTGTTCATCGACAAACGTATCTTCACAAACCAACTCCTCAACCTCGCTTGGGAAATATGATATAAGCTCTGCAAAAATTAAATACTTATTCAATTTTGCCAAAACAAATTCGAGATCGAATTCTTGCAGAATGACAATCCATTTATTATATTTTCCCCCAATCATCCTTCAAGTGAGGATGAACTGAAACGGATTGACATGGGCTACAACCAAGGTCTGGCGAAGGAGAATATAATGTCTCAACCACTAAACCACATGTACGGTAGCTAAAGAAAGCTTCTTGACATGAGAATAATGAATCTCTGCATCAATAAGGTTCCGGCTCAGATAATATATGACATGCTCTTGGATCTCCTCATCCTCTTGAACCAAAACCAAACCAATCGTCTCCATGGATGCGGCCACATATAATAGAAAATCACGGCTATAGTCTTGGGGACTAATCACTGGGGCTTATGCTAGGGCTCGCTTGAGTGTATCAAAGGACTCCTAGGCTCTCTCATCCCAAAAAAAAGAGGGTGTCCTTCTTCAAGAGATGCATGAAGCCTCTAGTCAAACTGGCAAAGTTGACAACAAATATCCATAAGAATTTTTCCATGCCTTGCAAACATTGAAGATGAAAAATATTCTTCTGGGGAGACAACTAAAGTATTTCCTCAACCTTCAAAAGGTTTACTCTTATACCCTCTTTAGAAATGATGAATCCTAACAAATGACCCGACTTCACACAAAAGATGCACTTATGAGGATTTAATATAACCAAATAGTGTCGACATCTTTCGAATACCAATCTCAAGTGATAGGGATGACACATCCTCATACAAGAATGAGCAGCAAGGTCATCCAAAAATACTTCGATAATTGACTTGAGATCATGGAAGATCAAGGTCATTGCCCGCTGAAATGTAGCTCCAGCGTTTTTAAGGCCGAAAGGCATTTTTCGATATGAAAATGTTCCCCAAGGACAAATAAATGCAGTCTTATGTTGGTCCTCAGGTTTAATTTGTATCTGATTATATCCAAAAAAGTCATCCATAAAAGAGAAAACCTCGCTACCCGCACACTCATCCAAAATATGATCAATAAATGGTGTGGGGAAATTGTCCTTAAGACAGGCACGATTCAAATCACGGAAATCAGTACATATGTGGATCGCTCCTTGCTTCTTATCCACCGGAACTGGGTTTGAAACCCACTCCATCAAGGGAATGGGATAGATAAAACCAGCTTTTAACAGCTTCTCTATCTCTGCCTTAATCACGAGTGCTTTCCTAGGATTCACCGCATGCAAGCGCTGTCGAATAGGCTTAGCGTTGGGATAAGTCTTAATCTCGTGCTCGACAATACGAGGGTTGATACCTGGCATTTTGTCATAAGACCAAGAAAAAATATCACGGAATTCCTTAAATAGCTCGGTCTATTCTAGAATCTCAGCATGGGAACATTCCGCCCCAATATAGACATTCTCTATCCTGCCAGGATCATGAGAGATGTTGATAGGAATCATTGAAGATATGTTCGCCATGTTTCCATCAGCCATCTGACTAGGAGATATTAATGGAACCATAGGACTACCAACTCTCTCACTAAGAACTACCCTAAAGTCCTCACGCTCCAAGCGGTCAAGCTCGAGAAGAAAGTACGATCTATGATGGAGTTCCTCCCATGGTGGCTGAACTCCCGACATGGCCTCAATAATCACTTCATCTGAAGGCAAAACCATATCAAGGTAGTCATGGGGGTGAGAAGACTATACTGCCCATGCTGACAGCACATCAGGGTCCTCCTCCTCCATCCGCGAAGAGGAAGGACTAGGCTCTGCAACACACTTGAGATTAGCTTGATAAGCTATCATAGTTGCAGGCAACACCATGTCCGTCACGATGGGCTCACTCGGAGTACTCGGTGTAGGAAGAATCCAAGGATATTCCATATGACTCATGCGAAAAGACACCGATCTCATAGATGTCGAAGCCTCACCGGAACTATATCCTATCATAATAATCGGTGCAGGACAACTAAAGCTTCCCATGAGCGATGGATACATGCCTACACCCACACTCCCAGTTGTCAGCTGAGACTGCTCAACGATCGGGATCGAAGCTCCCGAAGATGTAGTAACAGATGGATTATTGAATGTCATTTGATCAATCGTTACCATCTTCTTGTTATGTGGAAAGCATACAATGTGGAACAGTGAAGAAGCAACGGCTTGCATACTATACATCCAATTCCTACCCAGCAAGAGATTGTAGTCGAGGGGCGCATCAACCACCTCAACCTCTATCACAATTGTCTTCCCTCCCAAACATAATTTAAGGGAAGGAAGGATGCCGTGCAGCCTAAATGATCTCCCATCGAATGCAGTTAACATGGTCACTGATTTAGACAGCTCAGGGGAACCCAGACCTTTCCAACACGATAAAGAAATCATAGAAGTGGCATCTCCTTCGTCAATCACAGTGCGCTTGATGGTCATATTAAGACATTCTACGTGAATCAAAAGAGACACATAGTAAGGCAAGCAAGGCTGAAGCCCTGTGGTTTCAAATTTAATCACGATGGAAGAGTCATCATCATTCACACCAAGGGCAGAAAGCAACGCCTTCCTTTGTGAAGGACAAATCTAAAGCACTTCAAATGCAGACATCGCACAAGGAGTATGGCCCAAATCCTTGACAACTGAATAGTTCTGGGAGGCTCGAGCATTTGGATTGTGCCCTGAATGCTTAAGGACTCCCTTGAGAATGTGAGGTGTAGATTCAGGTTATCCATAGGTTTCTCAATACGCAAAGGGGACCCTGGTGGATCAGGCTCTTTGCCTGGGCTGGGTTGTTACGAACCATAATCTTTCACATGGGTCACAACTTTCACAGCACATACCATGTTAATGCAACCACAACCATTACCCTCCAGTGGATCCTGATCACGACCAGACTGGTCATGGGACCTCGAGTTCATATTTTGAGGTAAAGGGTTAGTTAGCACAGCTGAGCCCTGTGCCAATAATCTTGAGGCTTCATCAATACGAGGGCACAAGTAAGTGAGGTGATCATCCTTACATAACTTGCAAGGGAACTTAACCTTACGTTTAGCTTGCTTTTTGCCCCCAAAAATACAGTCGTTCTTGTCATTACTATTAGCATTCTCATTCTTATTCCCACCCTTACAATTATTTTTACCCTTTTTTCTATTCCGTCCAGGCTGCTGGCTACCCTTCTGGTCCGACGATTGCACTAAAAGTACACTCGCCATTTGGGCAGGTTGAGACAAAGCCATAGCTTGTCCCGAAGCAGATTGGTTGATTGACAATTGACTAACTTGTTTTGCAACCGAATCCCCAGGTTTTGCACTTGCACAACCAACAATGCCATCAGCATGTGGTCTAGTTTTGACTTTGGGGTCGAAACTAGAACGCGAAACATTGGTAATAATATCATATAACAAACCGGACTGAGCATAAATCAAGTCCAGTTCCTGTGCCCTAAAAATGGCTTGTTCCTCATTATGCAATCTAGATGTAGAAACATCCTTCACTATATATGGCAATAATGACTTGAGGAACCATTCGAGGAGGAACTCTGATGGTATAAATTATTTAATTAACCTCTTCCATCTACGCCACTCTTGAATATGATCATAGATATGTGTGGCTTTATCTTGCTGAAATGTCGACAAGAGTTCATTACCAACGTCATAATGCACCGGTAGCTGGAAGTGGTTAAGAAAACTCATCACAAGGTCATCCAACGAAGAGAAAGATCCCCTAGGTAGCTCTATATACCATTTCATGGCGGGTAAGGGTGCATTGAAATAGCCTTAAATGGATGGAATCCTAGTGTAAGGAATTCGAAGAGCACCATAGGTGAAACATAGTAACGTGTTCGCTCGGATCCTCTCCCAGTTTTCCCTAGAACTTAGGTATGTCCGAGGGAAGCTTGGTAGGGAAATCCGGCCAAGCTGGGTCATGAGCTACAGGATTGTTTGTTAATCTCAACAAGTCAGGAAGATTCAAAATCGTGAGGAAAGGGAGCCTAGGATGATGAGGTCGAGGGATCGCTCCCTGATTCATATAGGTTTGATTACCACCATGGCCTTAGCCATAGTGCCCTCCTCCTGTATGACCCGTATAGGGTGGCATAGAAGCACCATAGTGTGGTGGACCTTGACAAGTAGGAGATACAAAGCCATAGTTAGGAGAGTAAGCAAGTTGTTGATACCCACCTCCATAAGGTGAAGAACCCTGTCCATACTGCGTCCCGTAATAGGGCCCATAAGTCATCGCATGAGATGTCCCATGAGACACTCTGTAAGTAGGAACATTTGCTCTGGAAGTAGGGATATACATTCTGGATGTAGGAATGTGACCTCTAGAAGTATGAGCATGACCTCTCGAAACAACGGGCAGTACATGAAGCTGAGACACAACCGGTATAGTAACCATAGTACCGACATAACTTGTAGCAACGTTTCGGCCTAAAGGACCACGTGAATGAGGTGGAGGGTGAACATTTAAAGAACTAGGGATAGAGGACATAGGGATCTGTGTAATTATGTACGTACTATTCCCTATAGTCACTCGTCTCGGATCTGGTATCCTAATAGGATCAATAACCCTAGACCTAGGAGGAATATGTGATGTGACTTCCACCACCGGGATGGAAGGTGCAATATGACTAGTGCTCCCAAACCTCTCTGCATGGTAAGGAATGAGAGTTCCCCCAAGCATAGTGTTAGGCTCGAATTCCGATTTGACATGAAATTCCAAATCATGTGCGGAAAAACCAGACATACCATAGCTAGTGCTTGCAGGTTCAAAATGAGTCTTGGCATCCTCCGATATTCCATACCGGTAATGAGTCAATGGGGAATCAACCCTAGAGTGAGTAGTTCTATCATGAAAGGTTCCCATCTCATAAATCACAGGACCTCACTCAGCCAATTCGGGTGAAGGATCATAAGTAGGAGTAAAATCCCCATCGTTTACATGAATGGGAGAAGGTGGTTCAGGAATATCTTCCACATGGTCTCCCATGGCGTGTGAATCAATGTGCAAAATAGTCCACCTGGACTATCTAGGTCTCTCTCCCAAAGGAGGAGGAGAAGTAGAAGGCGAAATTCCTGCTAAACGACAAGAACAGCGAGGAGCCACACTCGAATCAACAATGACTCAAAAATAGAAAAGACTCTCTATATACGTAAACCCTAGGCAAACTATCATGCACAAAGCAATCACTAATAAAATCTAAATCCAAATGCAACCAATCAAGAGTAGGATAAGTGATCTCCCGAATGAAGCAGGTATGTCTCGCCTATGAGAGGCTTGGGACTCCCATACACAACAAGCGGAGGTACGTAACCAATTATTGTGGCCCTCAGCTTCAACGCATAAAGAGATTGTGCTTTCCGACCCCAACCTAGCCAGGACACCCGCAGAATAACCCCTGCAAAGTACCCCCTCGATATCTTAGGTAAGGCCACTAAGGTCACCTCAATATAATCAATGCTTAGGTGGACAATCGCAGGCGGGATTGACCGTATGGGCAGGGTAGCAAAGCCTGAAACTCTCGAAAGAGCCCCCAGATATGAATACAATCCTAGAAATATCTCCAGTGCTACTCAGTTATGACTAGGGGTCATCCCAATCAATAACCGCTCACATTGCCTCGTGCTTAACTCCCTTTTGAGAGGAGGATCCTGAGAAACCCAGGTTATACCAAGGAATTCACACATTCACCTGGACAAACACATACATGTTGTTGTTTAGTGGTCTTGGATAATTTACTTACAATGAACTATTACAAGACCCTAAAACCTAAGCTTATTGGTGCACCCTAGAAAAGAAAAGAGTGTAGTTCATTTTTATTAAGCGTTGATTTTAATTGGCTTTATTACTCAAAAGAGGGATATGGCCGTGCAACTAATGGTGTTATGACACAACATGAAGTAAAATGCACACCTAACAATCAATGCAAATGCATTGTGTCCATGAAAACAGGGTATGCTACTACGTGAAATGCACAATTTTCCTTCAATGATGAATGCAAGCTTTCCTATATGAAATCCTAACTAATACTCCAAAGCAACTCTAGTGCAAGTGCAATTCAAAATGCAAAATGCAATGCATGATGATAAGAAAATGTTTTTGGAGTTTTTGAAATAAAATGAGATACCAAAAGCAAAAGAATGATTCTACAACCCCTAGCCTCTGCAAGCACACTCAAACAGCACTCAAGCAAAGCACTAAGGTAAAATAAATCTAATGCACTTATCCCAAACAAAAAATAAAAAATGCCATGACAAGAACCTTCTTAAAAAAAAAAAATTAGCCTAAAACAAATGTCTCTGGGTCAGAAACAGAGGTATAAACAGACTCAGGCAGTGCCAAAGGAGACTCAGCAATCATCAAACTTCACCCAGCAACCATTTAACTTCCACTAAAAGGAAAAACTAAGGGCATACGTGACTATTCGCAGTAAACCTGCGTGTATATGCTGAAATCACAAAGAAACCCATATGTATATGCTACTGCGAGTTAAAAACTTGTGTACAGGAAGAAAGGTGCATAAAATCAAGGAAAATAGACTGGCTAAGACAAACTTCACACTAATCAGACACTACCAGGCAAACATGCCCCTAGACCCAACACAGTAACAAGAGAGAAAGAGCAATTAAAAGTCATTGAATGCCGATAGAACAATCCCCAAAGGAAAACTACTAGGAACTCCCCAGCGGAGTCGCCAATTCTGTTACAGAGAGAAATTACTATGGCTTGGGGTACCACAACAGACAGCTTGACTCTAGAAATCAATCTTTTCCAATGCACAATAGAAAGTAAATGTCTAACGCTAAAGGATCAAACCTCGTACCTTATTCCGAATGGTTGAAGTAGATCCCCGTTGAGATTTCCAACTTCATCTTGAATTGATGAATTACTTCCTCAACAACAAGTAAACAATACAAGCATACTATATATCATGGTGTTAGATCTATTCTAGCATATATAATCAACAATGTATAAGCATTTGAAAACATCCCTTGGATAAAATATTCACTCAAACACACATTATTAGATAGGAAAAGATATTTCTATTAATATAAATCAGAGATTACAATAGATACAACCTCTAATGGCATGTCTACAAACCGGAGAAACTGAATCCCCCACTTGGGCCTCCACCACCTCAATCCTCCATCTCTCGATAGCAAGCTCACAAGCAAAAAGCAAGCTTGGGAAGAACACAAAAGTGCTCCAAGGGACAAAGGGATGCATACTCAAGCATAAGTTCTGGTAACAATGGACTATAGTTTCTTTGCTCTCAATTCTCTCATATGCCGTCAATGTACCATAGGGTTCCCTATATAGATTTTCAAAGGGGTAATGAAAGGTCGAATCTGAGTGATCTCAAGGAATAGGGAAGGCCAGGAGTCAAGTGAGTCGGATCCATGTCAAGGAAAAATCCAAAAGGATTTGTATTTTGTACACATCCCGATGTACACAGTTTTAGGGGTCAAACCCGCGTATATATGTGATTATAGGTTTAAAATTCACATGTATCATTGTTCACATGTTTTTAGGGATGATCAAGGAAACATTAAAGGAAAAAAATGGTCCAAGGGGTCTAAAGAGTCTGTAGTAGGACGGGGGAAGGCCATACAAAGTGTGATTCACCTGGAGTGGTAAAATCAGCTATAACAATGGTGCTCTGATTATCATAGTAGATAATAGTTGAATACTCTGATTCGAACCCACATTATCCAAGTATCCCCTACAACCATAAACATTGAGTTTCTGCATTTACAACTCCTCTATACTCTACTTCTGTAGATGAGAGTGCTATGGCACTCTGTTTCTTGCTTGACCAGCTGATTGGTACTTCTACAAGCATGAACACATATCCTGATGTAGAATTTCGATTTATGTTGTCACCTACCCAATCACTGTTAGTAAATCCAATCAAATCAAGATCAGATTTTGTTTTGTAGAAGATCCCATGAGTTCTTGTTCCTTGAAAAAAGTTTAGGATCCTCTTGGATGCACTCTGTAGTAGGGATTTCTCCTTGCTACAGGGGCAGGAATGGCTCCCTTCTATCTATAGGATAGAAGTGTAGGCTCCTGTGTGTGGAAAATGAAGTGAAGAAATCAGAACTAATAGAAAGCAAAGAACAAGAAAGAATGGCCATGAGCCCCTCTGCAAACAAAGTTAGGGCTTCGCCTTGGCTACCTGAAAACAATGAATGAATAGAAATAAACCTGCAAAACATGTCAATAAACAAGCCTGCAAAAAAAAATGGGTCAGAAATCAACTAAAATACTAAAGAAAAATGCATAAACAAGACAATATTATACCTCTCCTTTGGTGAAATGGGCCACCATGCCCTGGCTGGAAGGAAGCACCTCTCTATCTCACTCAGCAATGGAGGAGGAGCTATGGCTCAATGGGGAATGTGAGTAGAAGAGAGGGGGATGTGGGTGGCTTGAGAGGCAAAGAGGTCTCAAGGCATCCACGGGCAACATAACAGTATGCAAGAGAGGAGTGTTTTGAGAGTGACCCCCCACCCTCCTTTTATAGATTTTCCAAGGGGTTTTAGGGTTTTAAGCCCTTGGTCAGGGATTTATCCCCTTTTTGGTCCTTTAGCCCCCTTTTCCCTAACTTTATCCCCTTTTAGGGTTTTATCCCCTTTTTGAGGGCTTTAGCTCCTAAGGGGATATTTTGGGCTCCTTTTTGGGGTTTTTAGCCCTTTTTCTTCATCCTTGTGCTATTTTGGAGTCGTAGGGGTCCAATGGAGGGTCTCATGGAGCAATGTGAAGGTTGTGAGATGGTGTCCTTGGGTGGTGTAGGCCATTGAGAGCTATGTGGGGGATTTTTGGGTAAACATATTTCCCTTTGATGTGTGAGGGTAGGAGCTCAACGTATGGCCAACGAACATCATAGGATTTGCTGTGTAGAGGTGGCACTTTCGTGGCTGGGGCATGGTGGCTTTTGGTTTTGTATTAATATGGTTCCCATCAATGGGTGAGATACAATAAATGTGTGACATGTATATGAACAAGGCGGGAAACCCCATGATCATGACAATGTCAAAAGAATCATTTCATATAAGCTCTAAAATACAAGAGCCTATCATATACAACTGATGTTACAATGCCGGTTGCCTCCATGTGAGGCTAAATACAATACTGATCTGGTACATTGGACCCATGGCATTCTCATGGAATGCTATATCTCCATGACTGATGGTCTGCTAGATTTAGTACATAGCTGTGTGGACTCACTGATTGAGAGTCAGAGTCTCTATAGTAGAAGTATGTTGTATCAATCATAAAGGTATATCGAAGCATTGCTGGGGCTTCTGAACACTGTCTCCAATGCAACCCAGAAACCACAAGGGACATAACTTGTTTAGGTCCCTCAAATGGACTTCACCAATGTGCTAGAGTTGGGTGACGTACGGGGTCTTTGACTAAGTACTATGCGAAACAAACCCTGTACGAATCTCAATGGTGCGATGATGGAGTTGAAGTCGAGCACGTGAGAAACAACCATCCCAAGAGGCACTAAGGACTCCTCTCAAGTGGTCCAAGGAACTCATCAATGATGTAAATGAAACCAAGGTACAAGGACCTCTAGGTCTATCCTTTGGAATATGTATGTTGGCGTCGATAGAGAGAGACCTGCCCCTAGTCAAGGAAATGATGTTTCCTTGACCAAGAGTGCGAGGGATAACTGAAAGGTGTGAAGCAATCTGCGGACTGACTCACTGAATTGGGGGGGAGGGGAGGGAAGGGAAAGAACTGAATAGGGGTAGGGAGCGGAGTGGGAGACTCAAACTTCCTTTGATCAGAGTATGACGGTAGGGTGGACTAGGTAGCAAATGAACCTGACTCAAGGGAATGGGATCATAGTTGTAATACTAGGGATGTCGCTGTAGATGGGAAATACTTGGAGGAGGTGGACACTTTTGATACTGATGGGATCCAAGGAAGACACATTGCAAATTACTCTGAACAAAGGCGACCCAATGTGTGAATCCTGCCAAACTGTTTTCTGTGGGGTGGTGTCTAGGGACACCATTGTGGTACGATCTCGTGGATTTTTGGCGAGATCGAGAAGGTAAATGCTCATTGGTGCTTTCAATTTTAGAGAGTCTGAAAGCATGAAGAATACTCCTGTGGGGGATCTTTTTCATTGGTAGTCTCCTATGCCTGAAAAGGGATAAAAGTATGCATAGGAGAGATCATACTAGAGGGGATTAGAGACTTCTTTACTATTGGTAGTCCAATCAAGCTGAAAAAGGTTAAACCTATATTGACTGGACGATCATTCAGATAATTTTACGAGCATGAACGAAACCAATATTGCTCGGCAATCTTTTCTTGATGAGATAGCTGGAAAAGAGCTTAACGACAACCGATGGTGAGATTCTTCGTGAAGTGCGGCCCCTCTTCCTGAGAAAGCATAAAAGTATGCAGAGGGGAATGGTCTTGGCTTGAGTGTGCCAAGGAGGTCCTTTTCATGAAATGGTCCACATGGTTTGTAAAAGGAGGTAAATGAGACAATGTAGATCCCATTTCCTATACTTTAGCGAGCGGGAAAAGAAGCAGCTTTGCTCGATGATCTTTTCATTGTTTTAAGGAGTCAGAAAAAAGCTTAAACAAAAATCCAATGTGGTTAACCAACTGCGATGGCACATGCAGTGCCCCATGTCGGGATGATGGATAGAGGTCTAGAGTTCATCCACGCAGTATGGATGGAGCAGTAGGCTCTCAAACATACCAATGCATCCGTCGGATATATTGCGACAGAGGCCTGCAAGTCAATGCGGGAGAGGCACACAAACCGAAGTGTCTCTCGGATAGAGGTCAGGAGAGTTTGTGTGTGTGTTGCGGTGGACGAACTTGACTAGATGTGATGTGAGTGCAAGTCTGGGGGCATTTATATGCCAAATGCATGCAAGAAAAAGAAATCGTTTTGTGGACAGTGGTCCAGAGGTCCGCGTAAGGTGCGGTGAATGGAAAAGGCAACTATGTGCTAAAAATACAAAATAAAAGTTAAAATTACAGTCCTTAACGGGCGGTGGCCCAAAAAATCGCATGAGTTGCGGTCAAGAAATTTGATACAAGTACATGTCCGTAGACACTTGTATCGTCATGTCATGGCTCGTAAATCGAGGTGACTTGTGGGAAATGGTCCCAAAATTGATTAATTAAACATGAGACGATGGTCTCATAAGGAAATGAAAATTTGATCCCGGAGGTGTGATGGGTGTCTCGAACAGGTTTTGTGTGACTTTTGACTAGTAGCTGATGGTGTTGCCTTTGATTTTTGCTGAAAAAAAGTTGAAAAAAAAGAAAAAGAAAATGAAGTGACTCATTGGTGATGTTAAGCGTAAAATTTCTTGAGGTAGAGCCCATTGCAGGGGCTCTCCAAGAGTTGTCCATCAGAGTCAATGAGGGTGTATGCCCCTTTTCCAAGGAAATGGTGGACGATGTATGGGCCATACCACATTGATTCGAACTTGTCTTTGCCCAATTTATCATTGGGTTGGTCATAGACTAGAACCATATCACCTTCACTAAAGGTGCGAGGGTGGACATGGGAGTCATATTGGATCTTTGATCGTGCTTTTACTGCTTCGATGGCTTGGAGGGTAGCTCGACAGTGTTCTATGGTTTTCTCCAGTTGGAGGAGTCGTTCTTCTAAAGGTGAAGTATCAGGAAGGAGTTCCACCCTGAGGCAGAGAGATGGGATTTGGCACTATATAGAGAGCACTGATTCAACGCCATGTACTAGGTGAAAAGGGGTGAAACCGGTTGTGGTTTTTGTGGATGTGTGATAAGCCCATAGGGCATAGAATAGCATGTGATGCCAGTTAGTTTTGTGATTTCCTACCATCTGTTGGAGCATTGTTTTGATGATTTTGTTGACTGCTTCAACTTGGCCATTTCCCTAAGGGTAGTAGGAAGAGGAGTACTTGTGTTCAAATTTCAACATGGTTGATAATTCATCCCATACGGTGTCTTGGAAGTGTGCCCCATGGTCTGAGACTAATTGTTTAGGGACACCAAATTGTGTAATAACATGGTTGAAGAAGAAATGCACTGTAGTTTCCGCTTTGCAATCAAATGTGGGCATGGCCTTGACCCACTTGGTGAAGTAATCGATTGCCACAATTATGTATTTGTGACCATTAGCTGGAATAGGGTTGATTGTCATGAAGTCGATTGCCCATTTGCAAAAGGGCCCAACTATGACTACAGGGTGTAAGGGTGCGGGGGGTCTTGCCTTTGGGGCAAAAAGCTGATAGCTGTGGCAATGTTTAACTTCCTCTATGTAATCAGTGAAGATGGAGGGCAAAAAATAGCCAGTGTGCAGAATCTTTTGGGTGGTTGCTAGTCCTGAAAGGTGGCCACCACAGGCTCCACTATGACTGTCATTGAGGATGGTCTCGGCCTCGTCACGGGTGAGGCAATGACATAGGATGGTATCGATGCCTTGACGATAAAAAACATCTCCAATCAACAAGTGGCAAATGGATTGATGTTGAATGCGTTGCCTATCCTCACAGTTGAAGTGTGTTGGGAACTTTTGCGTTCGTAAATAGAGAAGGATTTCGCCATACCACGGGTCGTTTGTGGATATGACGAAGAGGAAATCATCAGGGAGATCATCCTTGGGGGGTGATGATGGAGTTAAGGGGGGGAAATTAGTCATGAGTGTGGCTAGTGCGAGTGCCTTTGTGCTTTTTGGAGACACAAACTCTAGGTAGAACTCTTGGAGGACGACTACCCACTTGGCTTCTTGATCTTGTAGAAGGTGGCAGCTTAAGAGGTACCGCATTGGTTTTGAATAAGCCACTACATGAGTATGGTTGGAAATGATGTAGTGGTGCGATTTTTGTGCCAAGAAGATGACGGTGAGGGATAATTTCTCCTCAGGTGAATATCGTAGTGGAGGTCTTGTTAGCTTCTAATTGATGTAGTAAACCACGTGCTCATGG
Source organism: Pseudotsuga menziesii (assembly GCA_001517045.1). Classification (NCBI taxonomy): domain Eukaryota; kingdom Viridiplantae; phylum Streptophyta; class Pinopsida; order Pinales; family Pinaceae; genus Pseudotsuga; species Pseudotsuga menziesii. The sequence continues at coordinate 159,283 of LPNX010634783.1, forward strand.
CGAGCATCATCTTCCTGGACCAAGACTCCAGCAATGGTGTTTTCTGAGGTTGAAACATAAAGGATGAAGTCTCGAGTGAAATCTGGTGGTGAGAGTAATGGTGCAGAAGCCAGGGCTTGTTTGAGTTCCTTGAACGATTCTTGTGCTTGCTGATCCCAAACAAAGGGGATTTTTGTGTGGAGCAGGCGGATGAATCCATAGGATTTTGTTGCATACTCTTGCACAAAGCGGCAAAGGAAGTTGGCCTTGCCTTGTAGGATTTGTAGTTGGTGCCCAGTTCTTAGGGAAGGAAGATCAAGGATGGCCTGAAAATTGAGGGGATCTACCATTATCCCTTTGTGGGAGACAATACATCCAAGTAGACAGGCTGCTGGGACACAAAAAATGCACTTGAGGGGGTTCAGGTGGATGTTGTACTTGTGGCAACGTAAAAATACTTATCGCAAGTCATTTATAACTTGTGCTTGTTTTCATGATCGAGCGGTGAGATCGTCAAAGTAGACCAAGATGATGTGAATTAAATCGTGGAAACAATATGTCATGGCGCGCTGGAAGGTGGCTCCATAATTTTTGAGGCCAAAGGGCATGAATTGATAGGTGAATGTGCCCCATGGGGTTGTGAATGCTGTCTTGTAATGGCCTTCTTTCCATATTTGGATTTGGTTGTAGCCAGAAAATCCATCCATGAAGGAGAAGGCCTCATGTCCATCGCATGTGTCGATGATCTGGTCAATGAACGGTGTGGGGAAGTTGTCTTTGGGACATGCCCCATTGAGATCATGGAATTCTGTGCAAATGCGAATGGTACCCTATTTTTTATTCATGGGAACAGTATTAGAAACCTAGGTTGTGTATGTAATGGGATAAATGAAGCTAGTTGTGTGCAACTTCTCTATCTCGACTTTCACCGTAGCCACTTTGGATGGGTGTATGGGCCACTGCTTCTAGCGTACGGGTGCCACATCAGGCCATGTGTTGATGTGGTGCTACACGATGGATGGATCTAATCCAGGCATTTCAGTGTATGACCAGGCAAAGATGTCACGGAATTATTGGAAGAGAGCTGTGTAGGCATCGACCTCTTCCGGGGAACAAGATGCCCCCAGCATGATTTCCTCAACGATCTCAGAGTTTGTTGAGATGTCAATTTTAATTGTTGGTGAAATTTTTTCCATGTTCCCTTCTTTGAAGGCATCAGGTGCTGGGATTGGGTTTTTGAACCAGTCAACCTTTCCATGGATGAAATATTTGGTCTCCACGAAAAACTAGTCAGACTGCGACACAAGTTCTTCTAGGAGGAAGAATGAGCGATGGTGCATGTTGTCCCATGGGCATTCCAAGGAAGTCAGAGCATCAAGTATCTCCTCATCATTGTTGAAGCAACGAAGTGACAGGTCTGATCAGTCGTCGATGGAGGAGGAGATGAGTGGGTCGCTGGAACTAGACATCATGTAAATGGACATGGTGTCTGAAGAAGGCAGTGGTGGGTGAAATTCTTCGATCAAGGTGATCTCAGACTCAAGGGAATGGTGACGGAGGTCACCGAGATCCATTTCAAATTTGGGTAGGTCTTGGAAATGGTGGGAGTAATGTTCATACAAGCCGCAAAGGGCACAAGCATGGTTTGTCCTCAATGCCTTGTTCTTGGTTACTGGCGTGATTGGGAGTTCAACCACAGGGATGATTTTGTTTGTATCCATGGCATCTAGATGCGCATAGATCACTAGGATTTCAGGGAAATTCTGAGTTGGATGGCCCTATTGTTTGAAGATGGCACAAGGTGGAACTTGTCGTGGTTCTGCAGTGGCTTTGGTGTTTTTACCCCTAGCCCTTTTGGGTTGGGGTGGTGCAGGTGCAGGTGCGGTGGTTGGCTTGTGTGGACTAGGTGGAGGGTGAGACTCAACTGTAATAGGTTGCACCGGGGTTAACACAACCTGGGGCATTGCTGGTTGAGCTGGTGGATCAAGATACCACACAGGGATCCCCAACGTAAAGTTGGGTAGGCTCAAGGTGGCCATGACCAACTTGCTCATGACACTAGGTGGGGGGAAGAGGAAGGGAATTATATGGACTGGAGATGATCCAACATAAATACCAGTTGGTTGCATGTGGGGGTGAGGTTGTGGTTGCAGATGCATGTAATGTTGCTGCTACGGATGATGTTGCGGCTGTTGTTGGCGTTGCTGCTACAGATGATGTTGCAGCTGTTGTTGGCGTTGCTGCTGTGGAGGATGTTCTCCCAAAACACTTCTCCCTGGCATATTGTTATGCTGCCCATGGATGCCTTGAGACACATTTGCCTCTCAAGCCACCCACACTCCCTCTCCTCCATTCCCATTGAGCCATTTCTCCCCATCCAAGAGAGAGGAGTGCTTCCACAAGCTAGGGCATGGTGGCCCATTTCCACTAGAGAAGGTATAGTCTGTCTTTCATGTCTTGTTTATTTGATTTTTAGTTCTATTTTCTTTCTAAACCTTGTTTCCATTTGTAGGTTTTATGCTTAACATTGTTTTGCAGGTTTTACTGTAGCTTAGTCTTTGCTTGCAGGTCTTTGGAGGTGGAACCCTAACCTGTGTTTGTAGAGGGGTTCACCAATGCTTCCATATTTTCCACCTTTGCTTAGTTTACTTTACTGCCATTTACCTTACATTTTTATTTTCTGCTCATAGTTTAGCTTTCATTTCTGTTATTTACATTACATTTTCATTTTCTGCATTTACCCACTAGCAGGAACCTACCCTTCTATCCTATAGACAGAAGGGAGCCATTAAACCCCCACACCCTCAAAATAGCCTAAGGATGAAGAAAATGGGCTAAAACCCCAAAAAAGATCCTAAAATATCCTCCTAGGAGCTAAAGCCCTAAAAAGGGGGCTAAAACCCTAAAAGGAGCTAAACTTAGGGCGGAAGGGGCTAAAGGCCCAGAAAAGGGGCTAAAACCATGACCAAGGGCTTAAAATCCTAAAACCCCTTGGAAAAGCTATAAAAGGAGGGTGGGGTGTCACTCTCAAAACACTTCTCCCTTGCATATTGTTATGCTGCCCATGGATTCCATGAGACACATTTGCCTCTCAAGCCACCCACACCCCCTCCATTTCCATTTCCATTTGAGCCATTGCTCCCCAACCAAGAGAGGTGCTCCCATGAATTAGGGCATGGTGGCCCATTTCCACCCAAGAGAAGGTATACCCATGTGTTATTTTTTCTTCTTAGTTGTTTAACATGCTTTTTTTCTAACTCTTATTCCATTTGCAGGTTTTATTTAACATTGTTTTGCAGGTTCTTGTAGCTTAGGGTTTATTTGCAAGTTTGAAGGAGGCGGAACCCTAACCCATTTTCTGCATGGGGGTTCACCATAGCTTCGTTTTCTTCTTTCTGCAATTAGATTTGGTTTACTGTTCTTTCCATTTTCTTCTTCTTCTTGTTTATATTAGCTTAGGTTTAGTTTAATATTCTATTCTGTCATTTTCGTTTCTGTTTTATTTTCTGCATTTACGATTAGCAGGAACCTACCCGTGTGCCCTATAGGAATAAGGGAGTCATTCCTGCCCCTGTAGCAGGGATAAAAGGATTTCTCCCTACTACAAGGGCAGGAATGAATCCCTTCTATCTATAGGATAGAAGGGTAGGTTCCTGCTAGTGGGTAAATGCAGAAAATAAAACATAATGTAAATGGCAGTAAACTGAAACTAATCTAAGAACAGAAAGAAGAAAATGGACCAATGGTGAACCCCTCTGCACACAAGAGGTTAGGGTTCTGCCTCCAATAACCTGCAAAACAAATCCTAAGCTACAATAATCCGCAAAACAATGTTAAGCAAAACCTACAAATGAAATAAGGGTTAGAAATCAAAGCAAACTAAACAACTAAGAAATAAAACATGAAATATGGTTATACCTTCTCTAGTGGAAATGGGCCACCATGCCCTAGCTTGTGGAAGCACTCCTCTCTCTTGGATGTGGAACAATGGCTCAATGGTAATGGAGGAGAGGGAGTATGGGTGGCTTAAGAGACAAATGCATCTCAATGCATCCACTTGGGCAACATAATAGTATGCAAGGGAGGAGTGTTTTGAGAGTGACCCCCCACCCTCATTTTATAGCTTTTCCAAGGGGCTAAAGTTAGGGCGAAAGGGGCTAAAGGCCCAGAAAAGGGGATAAATCCCTGACCAAGGGCTTAAAATCCTAAAACCCCACCCTCAAAATAGCTGAAGGATGAATAAAAGGGCTTAAAAACCCCAAAAAGAGCCCAAAATAGCCTCCTAGGAGCTAAAGCCCTCAAAAAGGGGCTAAAAGCCTAAAAGGGGCTAAAGTTAGGGCAAAAGGGGCTAAAAAGCCCAAAAAGGGGGCTAAAGCCCTTACCAAGGGCTTAAAACCCTAAAAACCCTTGGAAAAGCTATAAAAGGAGGGTGGGGGGTCACTCTCAAAACACTTCTCCATGGCATATTGCTATGCTACCCATGCATGCCTTGAGACACATTTGCCTCTCAAGCCACCCACACTCCCTCTCCTCCATTCCCATTGAGCCATTGCTCCCCATCCAAGAGAGATGAGTGCTTCCACAAGCTAGGGCATGGTGGCCCATTTCCACTAGAGAAGGTATAGCCTGTCTTTCATGTCTTGTTTATTTGATTTTTAGTTGTATTTGCTTTCTAACCCTTGTTTCCATTTGCAGGTTTTATGCTTAACATTGTTTTGCAGGATTTACTATAGCTTAGTCTTTGCTTGCAGGTCTTTGGAGGCAGAACCCCAACCCGTGTTTGCAGAGGAGTTCACCAATGCTTCCATCTTTTCCATCTTTGCTTAGTTTACTTTACTGTCATTTACCTTACATTTTTATTTTTTACTCATAGTTTAGCTTTCTTTTATGTTATTTACATTACATTTTCATTTTCTGCATTTACCCACTAGCATGAACCTACCCTTCTATCCTATATACAAAGGGAGCCATTTCGACCCCTATAGTAGGGAAAAATCCTTTCTACAGAACTGGCGACCATACCGGGTCGATCCCACAGGATCCTTGGGGTTATATTTCAAAGTTTTAGTTTTCGGTTATGTTTTTTTCCGTAGTTTAGTTTTTCACTAAATCTAGCTTAGATTCTTGTTTATTTACATTTCTAGTTATTTTTGAGCCTCCTCAAGGCCAATCCAAGCCCATTTGGCAACAGTACCAGTTACTGTTGGCCATTCTGTGGTTTGCAAATCACTCAACTAAGCAAAAACGGTCGAACCAAATTTCTAAAAATTCACCTGTGTTTGGGCTCATTTGCTGCCCAAACAGTTGAGCCATTTGTGAATCTACCCTTAATTAGGGCTAAAAGGGCCCGTTTTCGAAGTGGGTTTTCAACCCTTTGAGGTAATTCCTCATGGTTTGATCAGAATCCACTTTGCAAAAATAGGACTTTTACAGGTGCACGACCCATTTTTGGGCTTCACTATTTGCTTTCATAGGGACTGTTAGTGCGGCTCAACCGTCTCTATCCAACACTCCATTTCAATTTTGGTTTCTATTTCTGTTTTCAGCAATTTATTTCATGAACAATGTGTAAACGCCAAGTAAACATTAATGGCTTAATAAAATGAACCTAGTCTAACTAAAATCAACTTAAAAACATATTTTCTTGCTTCCCCTTCCTCCTCTACCAAGTCATCACCCTCCAGGATATTCTGGGATACGACGAAGGGAAAGCTCATATAGATCTAGGAACTCCACTATATTGTTCCAAACCATTAAAATCGGGTGACCTGGAAGGTAGAGGGGGTATAGAAGGAGGGATTCTCACAGTGCTAAGAGTCCTCCCTATTGACCAGCCTAGCATATGGGAGGTTACCTGAGGAACTACGGATGGGATTAGTCCCATTTTGTTGAGATCCCAGCACCTTCTCTTGGTTGAAGAGGAATATCAATGTGAGGTAGACATCTAGTTAGGCCAGCAAACATTCAGTGTTAATCACTGTATTTGTTAACAATTTCTGATTATTTATGCTTGCATACACAACCACAATGACACGAACTCTACCATGATGAATTCATAAACCATTTGCAACAATCAAATATTGGAAAAACAAACACACAAATACACCATACCAACTAATTAACCCAAATCAGTTCATGACGCTAAGTGAGACTTAAAATTTGCTAATTTACACTAAGTACAAACAACTCTGCAATCTTTGAGGACATAAGTCCCTGACTGCTTCAACTGTGGGAAGTACTTGGGATATACCCAGAAACTCATTGTGAGGAGTACCACAAGAACCCCAAATTAGCTGGCCACTGAGAGGAATTGCTAAGCGAAACGGGAAACAACCCCTTCCGATTGAGTAGAAAAACCTGTGAGGAACAAGCCAAGTGTTGTCTTCTGGCAGTCTTGGTGGCCGAGTGACCACCTGTAGCCAGTAGGAAGCCATTGAAACCAGGGTCCAAATATCATTCCCACCAAGTTTCAGACATAAAATCTAACACAATTGATCCTCCATGTTCTTCCTCATGCCTAAGAGGCGAACCACCACCATTTGGAACACTCAGTCGATACCGTCGAAGTTGTTCTGAGCGATCTCCCACACCATTAGAGGGCCACACAGCCTCTGATTCTGATTCAGATCCATATCAGTCTGAGCCAGACCTCCATACTGCACCATCAAGCCCCATGGCTAGTGCAAATCTGGACCCATTTTCCGGCATACCCATAGCAAGTGGACCCATGTCTACATCACAACCTATCACCCACAACATGGGAAGTGGCCCAAGCACAGTCATGCAGACTATCATTAGCCAGTTTCCACCACCTATAGTGACCATCCTAGCTATCCCACTTGCATCACACGGGGGCAATGGCCCTTCCACACACACTACCCCTCCTACCACATAGGGGGGCAACGGACCGTCCACTTACATTTCCCCTACTATCATACATGGGGGCAATGTCCTTGCCACTCATATTATCCCACCCACAACACTTGGGGGCATTGGCACATCCGTGATGGTGCCACTACAAGAACCCTCAGTTGTACAGATGTATTATGCACCTGCAAACCCCACCCCCATTGCAGCCCCATCCCACATCAACTTGGGGTCAAATATTCCCTTCATGGCTCATCTTAACTTGCCTGATTTGGCTAGATTAACGAATGACCCCATCCACCACCAATATTATTGACCCCCCATGCCATCTAAGCTACCATCACACATCCCCAAGTTTGAAGGAAAAGTAGGGGAATGTCCCCAAAACCACATAATGACATTCCATCTATGGTGCTCATCCAACAACATCGTAGATGAATCCATTAGGCTGAGGCTCTTCCAATGTACCCTTACAGGTGCTGTAGCCAAATGGTACATTGAGCTATCGCAAGCCAAGTATCTAGACTTTAACTCCTTAGCCTTCATGTTCCTATAGTATTTCCAACTCCCCGTCAAATATGATGAGGGGGTGGAGATCCTACTATCCTGTCGTCAAAGCACTGCCACTCATATAACTGACCATATCCATGAGTGGAGGCAATGTCGCAGTCTATACAAAATCCAACTTGAAGACAGGATCTTCTTGGATTGGTTCCTTAAGACCTTGCTCCTGCCCATAGCAAAGGACACCGCATCCGAACATCCCCAATCCGAAGAAGAGGCCATATTGAAGGCCCAACAATTTGACCTTATCTATGCTGAGTCTGGATACTAGTACACTGTCATTCCAGAAGCTCCTCATCTGAGTACCTCCTACCGTGATGCACCGGGGGAATCCCATGCTAGAGATGACATCATAGGGTCGGTCTCCTAATAGCCACAGCCTCAACCGACACCACCTACCATTACACCACAACCAAGCAACACTGCTAGTGTTTCTTACCAAAACCAAGCTTCGAACTACACAAGAATGATGTCTCAGTTCGGAGCAACAACTTCCTACACACAACCCGTGCCACCACAGCAGGCTCAGGCCATGGCTTGGCCAGCACAACAGTATGTTGGGAAAATTCCCACATTTGTGGCACCACCACCCCCACAAATATACTATGCACCACATGTGCAAACAGTTCAAGCCCCCACCCCCGCCCCACCTACTCTATTGGGACAAGTTTTCGTACAAAAAAACCATCCCAACTAGCCTACCCCAAACAATCAACAAGGGCAAGCTAGAAATAACCAGCCCCACAACCAAGGCAATAATCAACCGCAGGGAGGCGGTCAACAAATGAACCCTCCCAAAAATGTCACGGCAAACCGGCTAGCTCAAACCCCCCCATGACAGAATGCACCAAGACGCAATGCTCCGTTGCGCACAAACCAACCATGCACACTCTATGTTGTTTATGGGCATTACACATTCGAGTGTCCCCTCATGGATCGCATTAAGTAAGCCATTCAACATGAGGCCCAATAGGCCGCCAATGCCGCAAATCAAGCCCAACCCAAATTGGCACCAAAAGGACCTCCTCCCATGGTGGCTCAAAACCCACTACCAGTCCAAGGATTGGTGGCAACCGCTCCCCCTCCCCAGGCCAATCCCAACGCTCCGAGGGCACTGCCCATGGCTGAAACAGGTGTTCACCACCTGCTATCCATGACCACTGAAGAGGTCAACTTACAGACTAGACGAAATGAGTACGATACCACCACCGAACCTGCCAACTCATCAGCAGCATCCATGTTTAAGATAGCCAACCTACCTCTCCAGTTACCCCCATTCCTGTGCCCCCCATATGCTGAATTACCAATAATGCCACAGCTAGAGCTATAGTCAGCTATAGCATTGTGGATGATTTGGCCCAAATGCCAACTGCCATGTCTGCTCTTGCGGTTCTTAAAACATGCCCAACATAGCAGAAAGCCTTGCTAGCCACCCTAGGGGTAGTAGACCCCTCCGGCTCCAAGTTGATCACCTTTGACACAGAGAACAGGGAATCATGCATGCCATCAACCATCTCCTTCCAAATTTTGGTGTCCATCAAAAATTTGGTTGTGCATTGGTGCATAGTGGATGAGGGGGCATCCATGTGCGTCATGTATACCTTGGTTTAGCAGAAGCTTGGATCACCAATTCTACAACCGTCCTCCACAACTCTGCGGGCTTATGATGGACATCCCACTAAAGCCCAAGGAATCCTCCCCTGTGTCCCCATCAACGGTTAGCCGAGAAGACAGTGTTGATCGACATAGAAGTCGTCAATTCTCAACTAGACTACAACCTCCTCCTCACAAGGAGTTACATGTATTCCATGCAAGAAGTCACATCAACTGTCTTCTGTCTCATGATTTTCCCCCATGAAGGGAAGATTGTGACAGTTGACCAGCTCACTTATCATGATCCCCAAGGGTTAACGACACCCGCCAACGTTATCCCTACCATCACTACCATTGAACCACAAGGGATGAACACACATGCCAATGTCGTCCTTGCAATCAAAACTATGGTTGAAAACACACCATCCTCCCCACCGTTGAATGTGGGCGTTGGGTTTTTTACCGATCCCACCATGATGGCTCATTTCCCATTAGTGTCTCCATCATCGACACAAAATGAAACTATGGAATTTTGTATGGTCTCATCTAGCACCACTACACCCAACAGCAACCGTAGCCACAACCCCAACCACAACCACACCATTGTCCATATCTGCACCACCAACAACAACCGCAACACCACCCGCAGCAGCAGCATTATGCGTAGCCGCAATCACAACCGCATTCCCACATGCAACCAGCCGGGAGTTATGTGGGCTCATCCCTAGTCCATACAATTCCCTTCCTCTTTCCCCCACCCAGTGTCATGAGCAAGTTGGTCATGGCCACCTTAAGCCTGCCCAACTTTACATTGGAAATTCCAGTGTGGTATCTTGATCCACCAGCTCAACGGGCAATGCTCCATGTTGTCTTAACCCTGGTGCAACCGATTGCGATTAAGTCTCACCCTCCAGCTGGTCCACCCAAGCCAACCGCTGCACCTACACTAGCACAGCCCCAACTCAAAAGAGCCAGGGGCAAGAATACCAAAACCACTGCAGAGCCAGGACAAGTCCAACCTTGCACCGTTTGCAAGAAACAGGGCCATCCTACTCAGAACTACCAAGAAATCCCAATGATCCATGTGCATTTAGATGCCATGGATACAAATGAAAACATCCCTGTTGTTGAAATCCCAACTACGCCAATAGTCAGGAACAAGGCATTGAGAACAAACCATGCTTGCGCCCTTTATGACTTGTATGGACATTACTCCCACCATTTCCAAGACATACCCAAATTTTGAATGGCTCTCGCTGACCTCCATCGACATTCCCTTGAGTCTGAGATCACCTTGATCGAAGAAGTTCACCCACCACCTCCTTTGTCAAACACTGTGTCCATCTACATGATGTCCAGTTCTACAGACCCTCTTGTCTCCACCATCACTGATGGTCCATCAGACCTATCTCTTCTGTTGTTTCCCTAGCCACTGCTGCAACCTTAGTTACTAGGGAAACAATGGGTTTCATTCCCACTCAACATGATCCTTTTCGTTTTTCTTCTCCTTTTCCTTTTCCTACCATCCGGTATCGTGATTGAAGTTTTCCTTGGAAACCATCAATCTACAGGATTTCACACTGGGAGATCCTGTGTGGTACCTTGAACCACCTACCCTACCTCTAAGGCCCCAGGATGTGTTGAGCCATGTCCATCCAATTGAGATAATGTGGCCTGTACCTCTTCCTCCAACAGAGACTGGGGGCAAGGCCACAAAATCCACAACCAATACCACTTTCATGATATCTAGCACCAGTTTCCATTTCTCCTTGTCGGCTGTGGAAGATCCACCTGATCTATCTTGGCATCACTTACACGATGACGGAAATATATGTAAAACTACCTTAGGTTTTACCCCATTCCATTTAAACCATAGTATGGAATCAGTTCTTCCCATAAAATACCAGATTCCATCACCCCGCCTTGCCAATGACCTTCGTCTTGGCAAGGGGGAATACCTATTCATTGAATCTGATGGACAACCCTTGGAGAACCCCCGCAATGGTCTCTACTTAAAGAAATTTTACGCTTAAACATCACCAATGAGTCGCTTCATTTTATTTTCTTATTTTCCAACATTTTTCAGCACAAATCAGGGGCAGCACCATCAACTACTAATCCAAAGTCACCCGGAACCGGTTCAAGATGCCTCTCACACCTTCGGGCTCAAATTTCCATTTTTGAGACCATTGTCTCATGTTTAATAAACCAATTTCAGGGCCATTTCCCACAAGTCACCTCGATTTATGAGCCATGACATGACGATGCAAGTGTCCATGGACTTGTACGTGCATCACACTTCCCTATTGCAACTCACGCAAGTTTTCAGGCCACAGCCCATTAAGGAATGTAATTTTAGCTTTTATTTTGTATTTTTAACACATAGATTGTCTTTTCTTTTTACTGCACCTTACGCAGACCTCTAGACCACTGTCCACACAATGATTTCTTTTCTTGCATGTATTTGGCATATAAGTGCCCCCAAACTTGCACTCACATCACATCTAGTCAAGTTCATCCACCGCAACACACACAAATGCTCTCTTGACCTCTGTCTGAGAGCCACCTTGGTTTACATGCCTCTGTCACACCAACTTGCAAGCCTCTGCCATGATGTATCCCATGCATGTATTGGTATGTTTGAAATCCTTCTACTCTGTCGATACTGTGTGGATGACCTTTGGACCTCTGTCCACTGTCCCGACATGAGGCACTACTCATGCCATCACAATCAATTGACCACACTGGAGTTGCATTTAAGCTCTTTTCTTACTCCTTAAAACAATGAAAAGATAGCCGAGCGAAGCTGCTTCCTTTCCCGCTCGCTAAAGTATAGGAAAGGGCATCTACATCGTCATGTTTACCTCCTTTTGCTGACCATGTAGACCATCAATTGAAAAGGACCTCCTTGGCACACTCAAGCCAAGACCGTTCCCCTCTACATACTTTTATGCTTTCTCAAGTAGAGGGGCCACACTTTATGAAAAAGATCACCACTGGTTGTCATTAAGTTCTTTTCTAGTCATCTCATCAAGAAAATATTGCCGAGCAAACTTGGTTTTGTTCATGCTCGTACAAGTATTTGAATGACCGTCGAGTCAGTATAGGTTTAACCTTTTCTGGCCTTATTAGACTACAAATGGTAAAGAAGTCTGTCATCCCCTACAGGATGGGGGAGCTCTCCTATGTATACTTTTATCCCATTTTGGGCACAGGAGACTACCAATGAAAAAGAGCCCCCACTAGAGTCTTCTTCATGCTTTTAGACTTTCTAAAATTTAAAGCACCATCGAGCATTTACTTTCTTAGGCTCACCAAAAATCCACGAGATCATACCATAATAGTGTCCCTAGACACCACCCCACAGTAAACAGTTTGGTAGCATTCCCACATTTAGTCACCTTTGTTCAGAGTACTCTGCAATGTGTCTTCCTTGGATCCCATAAGTATCAAAAGTGTCCACCTCCTCCAAGTATTTCCCATCTGCAGCAACATTCCTGGTATTACAGCTATGATCCCATTCCCTTTAGTCAGTTTGATTTGCTTCCTGGTCCGCCCTGCTGTCATACTCTCAACAAATGAATTTTGAGTCTCCCACACTCCCCCTACCCCTGTTTAGTTCTTTCCCTCCCCCTCCCCTCCCCATTCAGTGAGTCAGTCCACAAATTGTTTCATATCTTTCGGTTATCTCCCTCCCGCTCCTGGTCAAGGAAACATCATTGCCTTGACTAAGGACAGGTCTCCCTCTATCGATGCCAACACACATATTTTAGAGGATAGACCCAGAGGTCCCTATACCTTAGTTTCATTAACCTCATTGATGAGTTCTTTGGACCACTTGAGCGGAGTCTTTAGTGCCTCTCGGGATGGTTGTTTCTCACATGCTCGACTTCAACTCCATCATCGCACCGTTGAGATTCATACAGGGTTTGCTCTGCACAGTATTTGGTTGAAGAACATGGACGTCACCTGACTCTAGCACATTGGTGAGTCTACTCAAGGGACCTAAACAAGTTATGTCCATTGTGATTTCTGGGTTGCATTGGAGATAGTGTTCAGAAGCCCCAGTAGTGCTTCGATATACCTTTATGATTGATGCAAGCATACTCGTACCATAGAGACTCTGACTCTCAATCAGAAAGTCCATATAGCTATGTACCATTCCAGATCAAGCAGACCATCAGTCATGAAGATATAGCATTCCATGAGAATTCCATGGATCCAATATACCAGATCAGTATTGTATTCAGCCTCACATGGAGGCAATCATTATTGTAACATAAGTTGTATATGATCAGCTCTTGTATTTTAGAGCATAGATCAAATTATTCTTTTGACATTGTCACGAGCATGGGGATGCCCATCTCATCCATATACATGTCACACATTTATTGTATCTCACCCATTCATGGGAACCATATTAATACAAAAACCAAAAGCCACCATGCCCCAGCCCTGGAAGCACCACCTCTACACAACAAAATCCTATGATGTCTGTGGGCCATACATTGAGATCCTGCCCTCACACATCAGGGGGCAATCTGTTAACCCAAAAATCCCCCACTAAGCTCTCAATGGCCTACACCACCCAAGGACACCATCTCAAAACCCTCCATTAGACCCCCACACCCTCAAAATAGCCTAAGGATGAAGAACAGGGCTTAAAAACCCCAAAAAGAGCCCAAAATAGTCTCCTAGGAGCTAAATCCCTCAAAAAGGGGCTAAAACCCTAAAAGGGGCTAACTTTAGGGTAGAAGGGGCTAAAAATCCCAAAAAAGGGGCTAAAGCCTTGACCAAGGGCTTAAAACCCTAAAACCCCTTGGCAAATCTATAAAAGGAGGGTGGGGGGTCACTCTCAAAACAATCCTCCCTTGCATATTGTTATGCTACCCAAGTGGATGCCTTGAGACACATTTGTCTCTCAAGCCACCCACACTCCTTCTCCTCCATTCCCATTGAGCCATTGCTCCCCATCCAAGAGAGAAGTGCTTCCACAAGCTAGGGCTTGGTGGCCAATTTCCACTAGAGAAGGTATAACCATGTTTCATGTTTTATTTCTTAGTTGTTTAGTTTTCTTTGATTTCTAACCCCTATTTTATTTGCAGGTTTTGCTTAAAATTGTTTTGCAGGTTATTGTATCTTAGGATTTGTTTTGTAGGTTATTAGAGGTGGAACCCTAACGTCTTGTGTGTAGAGGGGTTCACCATTGCTCCATTTTCTTCTTTCTGTTCTTAGATTAGTTTCATTTTACTGCCATTTACATGACATTCTATTTTCTACATTTATCCACTAGCAGGAACCTACCCTTCTGTCCTATAGATAGAAGGGATTCATTCATGCCCCTATAGTAGGGATAAATCCTTACTACAAATATGTTAACCCAAAAATCCCACACTAAGCTCTCAATGGCCTACACCACCCAAGGACACCATCTCACGACCCTCCATTAGACCCCCACACCCTCAAAACAGCCTAAGGATGTAGAAAAGGGCTTAAAACCACCAAAAAGAGCCCAAAATAGCCTCCTAGGAGCTAAAGCCCTAAAAAAGGGGCTAAAATCCTAAAAGAGGCTAAAGTTAGGGAGAAAGGGGCTAAAACATCTAAAAAAGGGGATAAAGCCCTAACCAAGGGCTTAAAACCCTAAAAACCCTTGGAAAAGCTATAAAAGGAGGGTGGGGGTCACTCTCAAAACACTTCTCCCTTGCCCTATTGTTATGCTTCCTGTGGATGCCTTGAGACACATTTGCCTCTCAAGCCACCCACACTCCCTCTCCTCCATTCCCATTGAGCCATTTCTCCCCATCCAAGGTAGAGGAGTGATTCCACAAGCTACGGCACGGTGGCCCATTTCCACTAGAGAAGGTATAGCCTGCCTTTCATGTCTTGTTTATTTGATTATTAGTTGTATTTTCTTTCTAACCCTTGTTTCCATTTGTAGGTTTTATGCTTAACATTGTTTTGCAGGTTTTACTGTTTCTTAGTATTTGGAGGTAGAACCCTAACCTGTGTTTGCAGAGGGGTTCACCAATGCTTCCAACTTTTCCATCTTTTCTTACTTTACTTTACTGCCATTTACCTTACATTTTTATTTTCTGCTCATAGTTTAGCTTTCCTTTCTATTATTTATATTACATTTTCATTTTCTGCATTTACCCACTAGCAGGAACCTACCCTTCTATTTTATAGACATAAGGGATCCATTCCTGCCCCTGTAGTAGGGAGAAATCCTTACTACAGAACTGGCGACCATATCGGGTCGATCCCATAGGATCCTTGCGTTTATTTTTCAAAGTTTTAGTTTTTAGTTCTATTTTTTTCCCTAGTTTAGTTTTCCATTAAATATAGCTTAGATTCTTGTTTATTTACATTTCTAGTTATTGCTGATCCTCCTTAAGGCCAATCCAAGCCCATTTGGCCATAGTACCAGTTAGTGTTGGCCATTCTGTGGTTTGCAAATCATTCAACTGTGCAAAAATAGTCGAACTGAATTTCTGAAAATTCACCTGTGTTTGGGCTCATTTTCTATCCAAATAGTTGAGCCATTTGTGAATCTTCCCATGAATAGGGGTAAAAGGGCCCATTTTCAAAGTGGGTTTTCAACTGTTTCAGGTAATTCCTCACAGTTTGATCAGAATCCACTTTGAAAAAGCAATACTTTTACAGGTGCACGACCAATTTTTGGGCTTCACTGTTTGCTTTCATAGGGACTCACAGTGTGGCTCAACTGCCTCTGTCTAGTACACGATTTCAATTTCAGTTTCAGTTTCTGTTTTTAGCAATTTATTTCATGAACAATGTGTAAATTCCAACTAAACATTAATGGCTTAAAAAAATGAACCTAGTCTTCCTAAAATCAAATTAAAAACATACTATCTTGCTTCCCCTTCCTCCTTTACCCATTCATCACCCTCTAGGGTATTCTGGGATACGACGAAGGGAAAGCTCGTATATATCTAGGAAATCCACTATATTGTTCCAAACCATTAAAACTGGGTGATCTGGAAGGTAGAGGGGGTAGAGAAGGAGGGATTCTCACGGTGCTAAGCGTCCTCCCTGTTGACCAACCTAGCATCTGGGAGGTGAACTGAGGATCTACGGATGGCCTTAGTCCCATTGTGTTGAGATCCCAACAACTTATCTTGGTTGAACAGGAATATCAGTGTGAGGTAGACATCTGGTTAGGCCAACAAACATTCAGCGTTAATCACTATATTTGTTAACAATTTCTGATTATTTATGGTTGCATACATAACCACAATGACATGAAATCTACCATGATGAATTCATAAACCATTTACAGCAACCAAATACCGAAAAAAAACCACACAAATACACCATACCAACTAATGAACCCAACTTAGTTCATGATGCTGAGTGAGCCTTAAAATTACTAATTTACACTAAGTACAAACAACTCTGCAGTCTTTGAGGACATAAGTTCCTGACTGCTTCAACTGTGGGAATTACTTGGGCTCTGCCCAGAAACTCATTGTGAGGAGGACCATAGGAACCCCAAAGTAGCTTCCCGTTGAGAGGAATTGCCAAGCGAAACTGGAAATGACCCATTCTGATTGAGTAGAAACACCTATGAGGAACAAGCCAAGCGCTGTCTTCTGGTAGTATTGGTGGCCGAGAGAACACCTTCAGCCAATAGGAATCCACTGAAACCGGGGTCCAAATCTCATTCCCACAAGTTTCATACATAAATAATAAAAAAATTGATCCTCCATGTTCTTCCTCAGCCTAAGAGGCGAACCACCACCCATTTGGAACACTTAGTCGACACTGTCAAAGCCATTCTCAATGATCTCCCACACCATCAGAGGGCCACAGAGCCTCTGATTCTGATTCAGATCCATATCAGTCTGAACTAGACCTCCATACTACACCATCAAGTCCCATGGCTAGTGCAAATACGGATCCATTTTTCGGCATACCCATAGCAAGTGGACCCATGTCCACATCACAACCTGTCACCCACAACCTAGCAAGTGGCCCAAGCACAGTCATGCAGAATATCATTAGTCAATTGCCACCACCTATAGTGACCATCCAAGCTGGCCCACTTGCAGCACACAGGGGCAGTGGCCCTTCAACACACACTGCCCCTCCTACCACACAGGGGGGTAGCAGACAGTCCAATTACATTGCCCCTACTATCATACATGGGGGAAATGTCCCCACCACTCATATTATCCCACCCACAACACTTGGGGGAATTGGCCCATCAGCAATGGTGCCACGGCAAGCACTCCCAGCTGTACAGATGCATTATGCACCTACAATCTCGTCCCCCATTGTAGCCCCATCCCACATCAACTTGGGGTCAAATATGCCCTTCATGGCTTGTCTTAAATTGCATGATTTGGCTATATTAACGAACGACCCCATCCACCACCAATCTTTTTGGCCACCCATGCCAACTAAACTACCATCAAACATCCCCAAGTTTGAAGGCAAAGCAGGGGAATGTCCCCAAAACAACATAATGGCATTCCATCTATGGTGCTCATCCAACAACATCGTAGACAACTCCATTAGGCTGAAGCTATTCCAACGCACCCTTACAGGTGCTGCGGTCAAATGGTACATTGAGCTGCTACAAGCTAAGTATCCAGACTTTAACTCCTTATCCTTCATGTTCCTACAATATTTCCAACTTCTCGTCAGATATGACGAGGGGGTGGAGATCCTGCTATCCTGTCATCAAAGCACTACCACTCATATAACTGACCATATCCATGAGTGGCAGGGATGTCACAGTATATGCAAAATCCAACCTGACGACGGGATCTTCTTGGATTGGTTCCTTAAGACCTTGCTCCCGCCCATAGCAAAGGACGTCGCATCCAAACATCCCCAATCCGAAGAAGAGGCCATATTGAAGACCCAACAGTTTGACCTTATCTATGCTCAATTTTACCTTATCTATCGTGATGCAACGAGGGCATCCCATGCTACGGACAACATCATAGGGTCGGTCTCCCAATAGCCACAGCCTCGACCGACATCACTTGTTGTTACACCACAACCAAGAAACACTGCTAGGGTTGCTTACCAAAACCAAGCTCCAGACTATGCAAGAATGATGTCTCAGTCTGGAGAAACAACTTTCTATGCACAACCTGCACCACCGCAACAGGCTCAGGCCATGGCTTGTCCAGCACAACAGTATGTGGGGAAAATTCCCACATTTGTGGCACCACCACCGCACAAATATACTATGCACTTCCAGTGAAAACAGTTCAATCCCTCGCCCCTACCCCACCCGCTCCATTGGGACAAGTGTTCACACAACAAAACTGTCCCAACCAGCCTACCCCGAACAATCAATAAGGGAAAGCTAGAAATAATCGTCCCCGCAACTAAGGCAATAATCAACCGTAGGGAGGCGGTCAACAATCGAACCCTCCCACAATTCCACGGCAAACCGACCAGCCCAAAACCCCCCATGAAAGAATGCACCAAGACACAATGCTCCATTGCACACAAACCAACCATGCACACTCTGTTATGTTTATGGACATTACACATTCGAGTGTCCCCTCATGGCTCACGCTAAGCATGCCATTCAAAATAAGGCCCAACAGGCCGCCAACGCTGCCAATCAAGCCCAACCCAACTTGGCATGACAAGGACCTCCTTCCATGGTGCTTGAAAACCCATTACTAGTCCAAGGACTGGTGGCAACTGCTCCCCCCCCCCAGGCCAATCCCAACACTCCGGGGGCACCTCCCACGGCCAAAATAGGCGTTCACCACCTACTAGCCATGACAACTGAAGAGGTCAACTTACAAACTAGACAGAATTAGTACGCTACCACCATTGAACCTGCTGACTCATCAGTAGCATCCACTTCTAAGAAAGTCAACCTGCCTCTTCAGTTACCCCCATTCCCACACCCCCCCATATGCAGAATCGCCAATAATGCCATAGCCAGAGCTGCAGTCAGCTATAGCATTGTGGATGATTTGGCCCAAACGCCAACCGCCATGTCTGCTCTTGAGGTACTTAAAATGTGCCCAATGCAGCAAAAATCCTTACTACCCTCCCTAGGGGAAGTAAACCCCTCAGACTCCAAGTTTATCACCTTTGACACAGATAATAGGGAACTGTGCATGCCCTCCACTATCGCCTTTCAAATCCCGGTGTCCATCCAGAATTTGGTTGTTCACCGATGCATAGTGGATGAGGGGGCATCCACGTGTGTCATGTCTACCTTGGTTTGGTAGAAACTTGGATCACCAATTCTGCAACCATCCTCCACAGCTTTGTGGGATTATGAGGTACATCCCAATAAATCCCAAGGAATCCTCCCCCATGTCCACATATCATTAGCCAGGAAGACAATGCTGATTGACATAGAAGTCTTCAACGCTCAACTGGACTATAACCTCCTCCTTAGAAGGAGTTACATGTATGCCATGAGAGCAGTCACATCAACTGTCTTCCATCTCATGATGTTCCCCCACGAAGGGAATGTTGTGATGGTTGACCAACTCACTTATCATGATCTGCAAGGGTTAATAGCACCTGCCAACGTTATCCCTACCATCGCCACCATTGAGCCGCAAGAAATGATCATACATGCCAATGTCGTCCCTGCAACCAACACTATGGTTGAAAACACACTAGCCTCTCCATCATTGAATGTGGGCCATGGGTTATTTGCCGATACCACCATGATGGCTCATTTCTTGTTAGTGTCACCACCATCGACACAAAATAAAACTGTGGACTTGTGCATGGTCTCATCTAGCACTGCTACACCCAAACAGCAATTGCAACCGCAGCCCCAACCACAACCACAACATCGTCCACAGCCACACCACCAACAACAGCCGCAACATCACCCGCAGCAGCAGCATTACACGCAGACGCAATCACAACCACATCCCCACATACAACCAGACAAGAGTTATGTGGGATCATCTCCATTCCATACAATTCCCTTTCTCTTTCCCCCACCTGGTGTCATGAGGAAGTCATTCATGGCCACCTTAAGCCTACCCAACTTTACGTTGGGGATCCCGGTGTGGTATCTTGATCCACCAGGCCAACCAGCAATGCCCCAAGTTGTTTCAACCCCAGTGCAACCCATCGTGGTCGAGTCTCACCCTCCACCCGGTCCGCATAAGCCAACCGCTGCACCCACACCTGCACTGCCCTAACACAAAAGAGATAGGGGTAAGAATTCCAAAGCCACCGCAGAGCCATGACAAGTCCCACCTTGTGCTGTTTATGAACAACAGGGCCATCCAACTCATAAATTCCCTGAAATCCCAATGATCCATGCGCATTTAGATGACATGGATACAAATGAAAACATCCTCGTGGTTGAACTCCCAACCACACCAATAGTCAGGAACAAGGCATTGAGAACAAACCATGCTTGTGCCCTTTACGGCTTGTATGACCATTACTCTCACCATTGCCAAGACTTGCCCGAGTTTTGAATGGCTCTAACTGACCTCTGTCAACATTCCCTTGAGTCTGAAATCACCTTGATTAAAGAAGTTCATCCCCCACCTCCTTCTTCAAACACCATGTCCATTTACATGATGTCCAGTTCTACGGACCCTCTTGTTTCCACCATCATCGATGGTCCGTTAGACCTGTCTCTTCCGTTGTTTTTGCAGCCGCAACCCCAGCCAGAGACGCAACCTCAATTGCAACATCAACCTCAGTTACCAGGGAAACATTGGGTTTCATTCCCACTCAACATGATCCTTTTCCTTTTTCTTTGCCTACTACTCAACGTGAGCAAGTATGTCTTAGCAACCCACAATCTACAGGATTTCACACTAGAAGATCCTGGGTGGTACCTTGAACCACCTACCCTACCTCTAAGGCCCCGAGATGTGTTGACTCATGTCCATCCAATTGATATGATGTCACACCTACCTCCAGGTCCATCAAAGACTCCTCTTGTCTCTAGGCCTGCCCCTCTTCCTCCAACAGAGACTGGAGGCAAGGCCACAAAAACCACAACCAATACCATGTACATGATCTCTAGCACCAGTCACCCTTCTATCTCGTTGGCTATGGAAGATCCACTTGATCTATCCCGGCACCACTTACATGATGACGAAGATATATGTAAGACCACCTTTGGTTTTACCCCATTCCCTTTAAACCATAGTGTGGAATTGATTCTTCCCATAAAAGAATAGATTCCATCATCCCACCTTGCCAATGACCTTCGTCTCGGCAAGGGGGCATACCTCTTCGCTGACTCAGATGGACGAATCTTGAAGAAGCCACACAACGGGCTCCACCTCAAGAGATTACGTGCCTGATAGAACCACTATGAGTCCCTTATAGCATAGTTTTTTCCTTTCTTGTTTTTCAACATTTTTTAGCACAAATCAAGGACAACACCATCAACTGCTAATCCAAAGTCACCTGGAACTGGTTCGAGACACCTCTCACACCTCCAGGCTCAAATTTCCATTTCTGAGACCATTGTCTTATGTTTAATAAATCAATTTTGGGACCATTTCCAATAGGTCACGTAGATTTACGAGCCATAACATGACAATGCAAGTGTTTACGTACCTATACTTGTATCACACCTCCTGATCCCTACTCATGCGCGTTTTCGGGCCACCTCCCATTAAGGAATGTAATTTTACTTTTATTTTTGTATTTATAATTGTCTTTTCCACCGCACCTTACGCGGACGTCTGGACCATCATCCACAAAACCCTTTATTTTTCTTGCATGTATTTGGCATATAAGTGCCCCTAGACTTGCACTCACATCGCATGTAGTCAAGTTCGTCCACCGCAACACACACACGCGCTCTCCTGACCTCTATCTGAGAGACACCTCGGTTTGCCTGCCTCTGCTACACCGACTCGCCAGCCTCTACCGTGATCTATCCCACACATGTATTGGTATGTTTGAGAGCCTTCTACTCTGTCCATACTGTAAGTATGACCTTTCGACCTCTGTCCACCATTCCAACATGAGGCATCGCTCATGCCACAATAATCTATTGACCACACTGGAGTTGCATTTAAGCTCTTTTCTGACTCCTTAAAACAATGAAAATATAGCCAAGCGCAGCTGCTTCCTTTCCCGCTCGCTAAAGTATAGGAAAGTTCATCTACATCGTCACTTTTACCTCCTTTTGCAGACCATGTAGACCATCAATTGAAAAGGACCTCCTTGGCACACTCAAGCCAAGACTGTTCCCCTCTGTGTACTTTTCTGCTTTCTTCGGCAGAGGGGTCGCACTTTATGAAAAATATCACCACTAGTTGTCATTAAGCGCTTTTCCAGCCGTCTCATCAAGAAAATATTGCCGAGCAAACTTGGTTTCATTCATGCCCGTAAAAGTATTTGAATGACCATCCAATCAGTATAGGTTTAACCTTTTCCGATCTGATTGGACTACCAATGATAAAGAAGTCTCTCATCCCCTACAGGATGGGCGAGCTCTCCTATGTATACTTTTATCCTTTTTCAGACACAGGAGACTACCAACAAAAAAGAGCCCCCAGTGGAGTCTTCTTCATGCTTTTAGACTCTCTAAAATTGAAAGCACCATCGAGCATTTACTTTCTCGGGCTTGCCAAAAATCCACAAGATCATACCATAATGGTGTCCCTAGACACCAGCCCACAGTAAATAGTTTTGGCATCATTCCCAGATTGGGTTACGTTTGTTCAGAGTACTCTACAATATGTCTTCTTTGGATCCCATCAGTATCAAAAGTGTCCACCTCCTCCAAGTATTTCCCATCTACAGGGACATTCCCGGTATTACAGCTATGATCCCATTCCCTTGAGTCAGTTTGATTTACTGCCTAGTCTTCCCTTCCATCATACTCTGAACAAAGGAAGTTTGAGTCTCCCACACTCCCCCTACCCCTATTCAGTTCTTTCCCTCCCCCTCCACTCCCCATTTAGTGAGTTAGACTGCAGATTGCTTCACGTCTTTTGGTTATCTCCCTCGCACTCCTGGTCAAGGAAACACCATTTCCTTGACTAGGGGTAGGTCTCCCTCTATCGACATCAACACACATATTCCAAAGGATAGACTCATAGGTCCCTGTACCTTGGTTTCATTAACATCATTTATGAGTTCCTTGGACCACTTGAGAGGAGTCCTTAGTGCCTCTTGGGATGGTTGTTTCTTAGGTGCTCAACTTCAACTCCATCATTGCACCGTTGAGATTCGTACAGGGTTTGTTCCACACAATACTTGGTTGAAGACCTTGGAGGTCACCCAACTCTAGCACATTGATGAGTATACTCAATGGACCTAAACAGGTTATGTCCCTTGTGATTTTCGGGTTGCGTTGGAGACAGTGTTCAGAAGTCCCAGCAGTGCTTCAATATACCTTTATGATTGATGCAACATACTTGTACCATAGAGACTCTGACTCTCAATTAGTGAGTCCACATAGCTATGTACCAGATCTATTAGACAATCAGTCATGAAGATATAGAATTCCATGAGAATTCCATGGGTCCAATGTACCAGATTAGTATTGTATTCAACCTCACATGGAGGCAACCATTATTGTAACATCAGTTGTGTATGATCGGCTCTTGTATGTTAGAGCATAGATCAAATTATTCTTTTGGCATTGTCACGAGCATGGGGATGCCTTCCTCTTCCATACACATGTCACACATTTATTGTATCTCACCCATTGATGGGAACCATATTAATACAAAAACCAAAAGCCACCATGCCCTAGCCTTGGAAGCACCACCTCCACGCAGCAAATCCTATGATGTCCATCAGCCATACATTGAGCTCCTTCCCTCACACATCAGGGGGCAATATGTTAACTCAAAAATCCACCACTAAGCTCTCAATGGCCTACACCAAGGACACCATCTCATGACCCTCCATTAGACCCCCACACCCTCAAAATAGCCTAAGGATGAAGAAAAGGGCTTAAAATGCCAAAAAGAGCCCAAAATAGCCTCCTAGGAGCTAAAGCCCTAAAAAAGGGGCTAAAAACCTAAAAGGGACTAAAGTTAGGGCAGAAGGGGCTAAAAATCCCAAAAAAGGGGCTATAGCCCTGACCAAGGGCTTAAAACCCTAAAACCCCTTGGAAAAGCTATAAAAGGAGGGTGGGGGGTCACTCTCAAAACACTTCTCCCTGGCATATTGTTATGCTTCCCATGGATTCCTTGAGACACATTTGCCTCTAAAGCCACCCACACTCCCTCTCCTCCATTCCCATTGAGCTATTGCTCCCCATCCAAGAGAGAGGAGTGCTTCCACAAGCTAGGGCATGGTGGCCCATTTCCACTAGAGAAGGTATAGCCTATCTTTCATGTCTTTTTTATTTGATTTTTAGTTGTATTTTCTTTCTAACCCTTGTTTCCATTTGTAGGTTTTATGCTTAACATTGTTTTGCAAGTTTTACTGTAGCTTAGTCTTTGCTTGCAGGTATTTGGAGGCAGAACCCTAACCCATGTTTGTAGAGGGATACACCAATGCTTCCATCTTTTCCATCTTTGCTTAGTTTACTTTACTGCCATTTACCTTACATTTTTATTTTCTGCTCATAGTTTAGCTTTCATTTCTGTTATTTACATTACATTTTCATTTTCTGCATTTACACACTAGCAAGAACCTACCCTTATGTCCTATAGACAGAAGGGAGCCATTCCCGCCCCTATAGTAGGGAGAAATCCTTACTACAGGATGAAGTAAATGGAAAGAATAGTAAACTAAGTCTAATGGAAGAAAGAAGAAAATGAAGCTTTGGTCAACCCCTCTGCAGAAAATGGGTTAGGGTTACGCCTCCTTAAAAACTGTAAATAAACCCTAAGCTACAAGAACCTGCAAAACAATGTTAAATAAAACCTGCAAATGGAATAAGAGTTAGAAAATAAAGCATGTTAAACAACTAAGAAGCAAAAATAACACATGGTTATACCTTCTCTTGGGTGGAAATGGGCCACCATGCCCTAGCTCATGGGATCACTTCTCTTGGTTGGGGAGCAATGGCTCAAATGGAAATGGACATGGAGGGAGTGTGGGTGGCTTGAGAGGAAAATGTGTCTCAAGGCATCCACAGGCAGCATAACAATATGCAAGGGAGAAGTGTTTTGAGAGTGACCCCCCACCCTCCTTTTATAGCTTTTCCAAGGGGCTTTAGGGTTTTAAGCCCTTGGTCAGGCCTTTAGCCCAATTTTTGGGCCTTTAGCCCCTTTTGCCCTAAATTTAGCCCCTTTTAGGGTTTTAGCCCCTTTTAGGGTTTTAGCCCCTTTTTTAGGGCTTTAGCTCCCAGGGAGGCTATTTTGGGCTCCTTTTTCGGGTTTTTAGCCCTGTTTTCTTCTTCCTTAGGCTAGTTTGGAATTATGGGGGTCCAATGGAGGGTCTTATGGAGCGATATGAAGGTTGTGAGATGGTGTCCTTGGGTGGTGTAGGCCATTGAGAGCTATGTGGGGGATTTTTGGGTTAACACTCTCCAGTGGATCTCATGAGGTTGATTGATGTATATAGAAGCCACACTAACTGCATAAGATAAATAAGGTTGAGTGTGTGTAAGATAAAGAAAACACCCAATCAACTGCCTATACAGTGTATTATTTACCATAGGAGAAGAACCTGCTTCTTCAAGCTTAACTCCTGAAAGGAATGGAGTATTTCTTGGCTTGCAATATTTCATGTTGAATTTGATGAGAAAATATGAAGCATACTTTTATTTTTGTACTTTTATTCCATTTTGGGATTGAGCAATTTTGAGACCCAAGAATTGGCTCAACAATCCCGAATCTGTCATGGAAAATGCATGGTTCAATGCATCCTTCAAGGAGGAAATATCTGTCTTTGAACTTCCTGTAATCAGTAGGTCATCCACATATCAAACAATAATCATCAAGGATCCATGAATCAGCTTCAAATAAACATTCGGATCAAACATGCATCGAACAAAAGTCAATGACAACAGAAAACCATCAATTTTGGCATACTAAGGCCTGGGGGATTGCTTGAGCCCATACAATGATTTCTTTAACCTGCACACTAAAGATGGATTAGAAACAAATGCTTCAGGTTTCTTCATGTAAATCTCTTCATTGAGATCTCCATTTAGGAAATCACACTTCACATCCATGTGATGTACTTCCCACTGCGTCGAAGCTGCAATGGCTAGACGTAGCCTTATGGAGTCCATATTTTCCACTGGTGCAAAGGTTTCATTGTAGTAAATACCATGTACTAGTGAGGATCCCTTGGCTACCAATATTTCCTTACATTTCAAATGTGAACCATCAGAAGCAAACTTAGTCTTGAAGACCCACTTACACTAAACTAGCTTCCTCCCTGGGGGAAGATCAACCAATTCCTAAGTGTTGTTCTTCTGGAGCGAGCTGAATTCTTATTTCATGGATGTTTTCCATCTTGGATAATGTGATACATCCTCATATGTTTGTGGATATAATTCCACCATCAGATAGAACTTCTCAGAAAATAGAGGATCTTTCACACAAAGGGCACTCTCAAATTGAGATCTAGTCCTCCTAGTGTCATTAGGATTTCCAGCTAGTTCCCCGGCTGCATGAATGGTATTTTATGCCCATTTTTTTATTGTGGGAATGTTAGGATATGCAATAAAATCATCATTATCATACATATCAGAATCATCAAAATCATTAATCTCTTCACTTACAATCAATGGTTCTGATGATGAAGAGGACTCTCCAAGTTCAACTGCTACTAAAGGCTCTTCTTCGAACTGAACACTTATTTCAATGAAATATTTGTTAGTGCTCAAGTTTATCAGCTTGTAACCTTTTGAATATTTATAATTCCCAACAAATAGACACTCTTAGCTTTGAGGTTGCAAAGCCTTCCTCTTTTCTGTTGGAATCCTAGCCCAAGCCTTTGAGCCAAAAATCCTGAAATGGGTCACATCTGGCTTGTGCCCACTACAATATTTGAAAGGAATAATACCATCAATATTATTATGAGGCACCCCATTATGTATTTAGTATGCACAATGTATATCCTCTGCCCAAAAATATTGTGGTAAAGTCTTAGCCTCCATCATCCATGTTTCCATCTCTTTTAGTGATATGTTCTTTCTCTTAGCAACACCAATTTGCTGTGGTGTGTAAGGGATTGAATGATTCATCTGGATACCTGCATATTTACAATACTGAATGAAATTAGACTTGAAATATTCACCACCATTTTCATATCTGAGTATCTTGCGTTTCCTCCCAGACTGGTTCTCAACCAAGGCTCAAAAGACCTTGAAGAGGTCAAAAACTTCAGACTTGTGCTTTAGGAAATAGACCCAATAGAAACTGGAAAAGTCATCTATGAAGGTGAATGCATATTTGGCTTGAATCATGGACATCTGAGGGAATGGAAAATAAATTTCACCATGGATCAACTTAAGAGGTGCAGAGGTTCTCTCATGACTAGCTCTCTCATACTTGTGCTCTCGGTGTTTTCCTAGGATACAACCTTGATAGACTCCCTTAGAAAACTTGATCTTTGGTAACCCTATGACCATATCTTTTTCACTCAAGTTAGAAAGATACTTATAGTTCAAAAGGCCAAATATTTCATTCCAAAACTTTCTTGCTTCATTAGCATGAATCAGAAGAGCAGAGGGGTTTGAGTAGGGTAGAAAATGGTAAAACTTCTATACCTTCGAAGTGTGACCAACAACACCTTTTGCTATGAATTTTCCATTTGAAATCTCAGTGATTTCAACATCATCAGGGGATAACATGACCTTCTTTGGAGACCCAGTGTAGGTCATCTGATACACTGACAAGAGATTAGAGGCAAGACCTAGAACATACAACACATTATTGAAATTACCATGGTCAAGATCAATCCTACCCTTCCCCAAACTATCTATGAGAGAGTCATCTCCCGAAACTATTGGTGTACCTTTCGACATGTCAAGAGAGGATAATGTATCCTTTGTCAAAACCATATGTCTATAAGCTCCATAATCAATGATGAAGCTAGGTGAGCTTGATGTGCCAGCAACCAAGGCATGTACTCTCTCTCTGTCTTCTAAATGCATCCTCCTTCCCTCTTCTTTGATAAATCTGAAAGGGAGATGTTATTCTCCTCCAGGAGTTGGGTCAACATGTCAATTTTCTTCTTCATACAAGATTTCTCAGGATTATAGCCCTTACTTCAATATGCACACTTGCTCATTTATCCTTTATTCTTCTTCTTCTGGGAGTTCTTTTTGGAGCCTTGGGGATCCTCTTCAGACTTGTTCTTGTCTCTCTTTTGCTCAGATGGATTTTTATTTTTTTTTCTTGCCTTTTGAATCCACCCTTGAATCTACAACAACCAAATCTTTGTCTTTGGAAGGTTTGATGGTGCCCATCATCACCAACTTATCTTGCTCCCGTGTGAGGGATTCCATGAAATATGCAAGCTTAGGCATATTCCAGGATCATGCTGTCAACTTGATGGCATGGAAGGTCAAAAAAAACATTGATTAGTTAGGACCAATCTTAGAGAGTATGGACAAGATTAGTTTCTCTTCCTTCTTTTTGATCCCACGCTATTTTAGCTGCGAAACGAGGGCCTTAAACTTGGAAAAGTATAGTTGAAATTATTCGAAGATACTAGGACTCAAGGAGAGAAACTCATTCTCAATTTGATGTCCTCTCATATCATCTATATTTCCAAAAATCTCTTCATGTTTCTCCCAAATGTCATTATGTGATGTCAATCCATCAAGATGGAAGAGGAGGTCTCTTGAAATGATCAAACACAAAAGACCATAGGCCTCATCCCTCTTGTTGTGCCATTTAATTCTCTCTATAACTACATTGGGATTTGCCTCAGTTTCCATGGTCACCCTATAGAGACCTTTTTCTCTCAAAAATATCTCCATCTCATCTTTCCACTCAAATAAATTGAATGGAGTCAAGATGATCTTCTAAGATTGGTCCATAGCTCAGTAATTGTCGAACCTGAAATAAAAATATGGAAGGATATAAATTGATCTACAAAGTCTTTGACACCATGTGGAAATTGAACCCAAGTGATAGAACAATAACTCACAAAATTGCTAATTAAACATGCAGAATTCACACGAAAGGAGACTGAAATTGGAGCATAACACTAATCTATATTGAGTAAGTGTAAAATAGAAAAAATTATGAAGTTATAGGCTTCTAAAATATATAATTACATGAGTGTTTTGAAATCATAAGGATTCTATTCGAATTGGTCAAAAGGAAGGCTTACCAAAACTAGTCAAACCCCCGATAGGTGCATAAAGCAGTTTACAAATCTATGAAGATGCTCACAAATTTGCTAAAGCAAGTGGGAAAGATAAAGAGGGATGGAAAGACAAATCATTCATGCTTTTAATTGGAGAAAAATATGGAGGATGATGTGGGGAAAAAACAAGGCAGTTACACCTAGACTAGCTTTTCATTTTTCCTTAAAACTGTTGTAAAGCAAGGAAGCTTTCAGAAAAAGTAGAACTACACTTTAGTAACCAGGAATAAAACCAGACTTGCTAAAATTGGTTTCCAGGGTGTTTCCCAAGTGTTTCATGACCCATTTTTATCATGTGTTGACTTCTAGGACATGTGGAAGACAACTAGCATAGAATGGAATCTAGGAATTTGGGTAATAAGACAAAAATGATTGATTAATGTCAAATGTAGGTAACTTGGGGTTGATTATTCTAACATAAATATTGGTTTGAAATGGTTACCCCAATGATCTCCTACTACAACCATAGGAAAATCATTCGGTGATAACACCTAGGAAAGTAATAAAATATGATTAATAATTACACCAAGAGAAGTGAGGTGTTCTCCAACCCAATATGGTTGAGATCATGTCATGTTAGACACATTATGCTAGTCGACATCAAAAAAAATGAACAATATAAATTACATATCAAATTAAATAAAATATTAAAGAATGAAAAATGAAAAATATAAATTATATATCAACTTAAATAAAATATTATAAACCCAGATCTATCAAGTACTGAGAGATATCCAAATGGCAAAAAAATGGACACCTCAAGAAATTGGATTCCTCTTGGTGCTTGATAGATGTAGGTTTAAAATGGATCTTTATATCCTAAGTCTATAGGTGGGTTTTTAAATATTCCAACACATTTTGCACACAAGAAAGGACCTAAATACTTTCGTCTCCCAAAGTATGCACTTCACCTTACATTTCATATGATATTGGTGAATCAAAAATGAGATTGAAGTGTGAAATACCTCCATTGAATACTTAGCGTTTGTTTCTTTTTGCAAGAAACATTTGCATATTTAGAGCACATGTTGCAATATCCATATTATTTGGTTTTGATATCTTTAGTTAATTACAACAATAAAATTTGCTTACATCACATGTGATTTCCCACTTGCACACACTCAAAGACCTAAACACTTTTTAAAATTCTAGTATGTTGATCTTCACCTTGTATTTCATATGATTATGGTAAATTGGAAAGGAAGGGAATTGTGAAATACCTCCTTACACACCTTAATTCAATAAAACCCATAAAATAAACCATTTTAAATGATAACTAGTTAAAATCCTCCATAGGATGTCATAATACAATTTTTTAGTTTTGTACGACTGATTGGGATAGGCATACAAACAATGCACACCAATTTAGTTTCATTATTTTTTTTGAAACATAGCATTGTTGTGTTTTAGGGTGCTGTAAAAATCATTCTATAAGAAAGTATTAAAAGAGATATTGGATCAGCTTTGTCCCTAACAAAGGTGGTGAAATCTGAGGTATAGTTGAGCTACTCTCCCCTCTGAGTCACTTATATCGTTATAGGGAGATGACACTATACCATGTAGGTATAACCACTAATCCACACTTAACGCAAGTTACCTTAGTGGAAAACATTAGGGCATCACCAAGGATAATTTCTGAGTGGAAGTGACTCTTGGAGTTATCTATTGTTGTTGGGAGGTATTACCAAGTCCATTTGATTGGAACATTAGCGCCATCACTGGTAGAACTAGCTATTTGTTACCTTCACTAGTTGGTTGTTGCATGGTTCCCATTATCACCAACAACTTTTATTTTGGAAATCCCAATTACATTTTGAGAGGAAGGAAATTAGCTATTTTAGGGAAGTTACACTTTTTTTTCTTTCTAAATAAAATTTTACTATCTCGTAATTTAAAAATAACCTACATGTGGACATATTTGCACATATCACTCACTTATTGCACCATTTTGTATCTGTTGTGGTTGGCATATTTTTGCATCTATTCAGTTGTGTTTATTTCCCACGCATCACTCTCACTTTGTCACTAGAATTCCACCATATAGGAATAAATCCTGTCCCCCTAAGGCAGTCCTGCAAAATGTGTGGTCTATCCCCCTCTCTCAAGGGGTGTTTTCCCATTCTATCCACATGGTACACAAGGGAGTCACCTGGTCTGGGATGATCCAAAAGAGTACACACCTTACTTGACTCATTATCTCCCCTCATAGAGATTTTGTACCCTTTTTCCTCCTCCTACCATGGAAAAGGTTCACAGTTGTTTACTCCACATAGAGGGAATACCCCACCCTATTCTCCATCTTCAAGAGGAGTTCACACCACATCTTCATCTTTGCATAGAATACAAATATCACTGCCTCATATTCCACATTCTCCCCAGAGAGGAAACAACATAGATAATAAAATGGTGACACCAAAACCAAACCTCCCATTTATGGCTATTTTAAATCTCCTTGGTCTAGCCAATTTGTTCAATGATCCCATTTCTCATGATGTAAATTAGATTGATATGCCTAGAAAGATCCCCTATGACACCCATAATTTCAAAGGTAAACAAGGAGATGATCCTACCAACCATATTATTCCATTCCACCTATGGTGTTCCTCAAACAACATAGTGGAAAACTTGAGACTTTGCCTCATCCAAAGAAGCCTCACAGGTACAGATGTAAAGTGGTACATGAATCTGACCCATACATCTCATACCACGTTTGACACAACATCCACAGTGTTTCTCACCTACTTTCACTTACCAATACAACATGCCCTAGGTCTCTAAAATTTCACAAATTTCAGCAAAACACTACATCCCACATCACGAACCACATCCATGAGTGGCATCATCATCACACTTTGTATAAAATTGATATTCAACCTCAGTTCCTTTTGCATTGGTTCCTTAAATCACCCCAACCAGATATGGCAAAGGACATGGAAACCTCCATGCCACATTATGCGAAAGAATCTATTCTCAAATCCCAACACTTTGATCATGTCATCTATGCCCAATCAAGGTATTTGTACACCACACTACTAGATGACCCCTGACATTGATATTTAGATCCTCCTATTGGAGGGATGTCACATTCCATGGATGGGATTATTGGGTATGTTTCCTCCCATGGTAAATTCCCCCCACAACCAACTATTGTACCACCTCTCATTGTGGCACAATATACACATAAAATCATTGTGATACCCCCCTACTACTTTCCAAATACCCCATTTGGACAACCCTAGTATGGACCTTGCAACCCTCCGTACGCAAGTGCAAGCCAAGAATAATCAATACCTTCATCATAAATGGAACAATAATATCCTACATCCACGTTGTATGGATCTCAACTAGTCTATGTACTATCACCAGGGTATAACCCATACCATCCATACCCATGTCCCCCTGGATCATATCCCATGCCTCACTTTGGGGTAAACTTAGTTCAACCCTCTCTCTAGAAACAAACTCAACAATTTCAGAAATTAAACATCTCCAATACCCATAATCCTAAAAATTAGTGGAAGAAGAAGGGAAAGAACAAACAACCCCAACCATAGGACAACGGGGAAATCAAGTTCCCGAGAAGAAACTCAACCAGGGTAACCAAACAACATATGGGGAAACCCACCAAGCAAGGAAACAATTCCAACTTGAGGACCAATTACCCTTGCTCGATTTGTGGTGAGTATGGCCATTACACTCACCATTTATCCCTCATCCCTAACTACAAGCAGTTGTAAGGAGTGAATAAGAAGGTACCAACAAACCCCCCTCAGATTCCTCCTACACCACAACGCCAACAAGTTTCTTTGCAACAACCCTTTTCCAACCAAGTAATGGTTATCCAACAACTGGATCCCATCCCCTTAGGTGATGGATGCTTTTAAAACATTTTTAACCTCCATACTTGTGCCAAAATATACACCAATCCTAATCCTTCCCCAATATTAGAAGATTCCCAAGTACCATCTGTAGGACCTTTTCATTATTCACACCCGAGCACAGAGAAAATATTGAGGATACCAAAGGAAATGTTGGATCTCTAAATTGACAGTTTTTGCACCCTCATGATACCAGCTTTTTTTCTTCACTTGATTGTTTCCCCTATAAATCCACCTATATCTTTGAACATTCACCTAATTAATCAACAAGTATAGTCAGATATAATTGTTTGCTAAACTTTCCAATTTAATTTAATTCAATGTCCTAAATATAATTCCTGGGATCTTGTTACTAATCATGGTAGATTATGCAGCTTATTGTGATTTAGAAAACATACTTCGAATTCAGTGGCAGAATTTTATTTTTGGAGCACTCATGTTCAACTTTTGGTCAACCATATTATTACTTCAAAAGCTTGTAGTTGTACACATATAATTCAAATGGATCATGTTCTCCACCAGCTCAAATTAGTTAATAGATTCACCATGAGAATTAATGATATCTCCACCTCTATGAACTGTGTGTCATAGAGATGAAGATTCAATACCAGTTTGAGATATTTTAGGCATTTCCTTGGGCATCCAGAATGACGATTATTAAATGATGGAACAACCTCTTTTCTAAACCAGTTATGTAATTTTAATGGAAGATAGTGAGTGTTGCTAGAGGATAAAGTTAACTATTCAATTCCCGGATTACAAATATATGACTTTATATGTAGCATGAAGAGGGGAAGTACTAAAAAACAACATTTTTTTCTTTTCTGAATTGAAATGAATAACAAATCTAGAACTTGAACTCGATCTCGTTTTCTATTATGTAAATGATGTCTTATAGGATTTTAATTTAACTTGTTATAATTCATTAAGATGGTTTATTTTATGATATTGTTATATGTTTCTTTAATTTAGGTTAACTCTGCGGGTCCTCTAAGGACTTGTGGTCCTATTGGCAAGCATCCACCAGGAGTACAATAAGTTTTTTTTCTTTTACTTATTAATGGTGTAAATATTTTGATTATTTATTTTCTTCAATTTTTTGTTTATCTGACTAATGGAAAAATTTAGTTTGATTGGATTGATAGAAATTGTTAAAAATAATTTCTTCATACTTTTGTTACATGCTTACTTTACTGTATTTTCATATCTAAGTTTAATTTATGTAGTTTTAGTTTTCTAATAATTCATTTTCTCTCTCAAATTGGGAAGTGAACTTTTATTAATATCTAAACATTGGTTTTGATTCAGAGTATTTACCTTAAAATAAATTCATTGATTGAAGAGAGCATTTTTAGTTATACAGTTCACTTTTTGTCACACACTCTGATTTCTATGTCATTGCATAGTTTTTACATATTTAATTTAGTTTTCAAGTTTGATTAGATTGAAAAATTATCATAGGGTCGTTACTTTTGCTGAGGTGTGTTTTAGAATTAAGATTGGATTGAATCTAATTTGGATGAGTATCTTACTTTTATCTCTGTTAGTATATTTTTCAAAGAGTTTGACAATTTGGTGTTTTAGGATTTAGATTTTATATTTACTTAGGATTCCTAGATTGAATTGAGTGAATAAACTGGATTTTTATATTTTTCTTTATTAAGGTGTGTTTGTCTACAGTAGGTTAGGATATTATAGACTTTAGTTCTACACATATATTGTTTTCATCTCACAAGCTACCTCCCTGGGTTGACAATCTAATACTTGGAATTATTTGACATATAATTTTACCAACATTTTGGCATCAATTCCGATGAGGTGCTAAAGGGATTAAAGTCTCAGTAGATAGGTTTCCTTTACATTTCACAACAAGGGGGAGAAGAAATAGTAAGACACAAAGATGAATTCACTACAGAATTTTCATGGTGTACCATATCACGCATCAACTTTAATGGGTCACCCCAAAACCTTGTTGTTCCTTTTCATACAAATAAGTTGCCTATTTGCAAGAGAATTTATCTATTCGTATATTTGATTTACATTTTGCAAGTGTGTCTACTTTCTGCAAGTTTATTTTCTACAAGTGTTTATTTTTCGAGAGTGTTTTTATGCAAAGTATGTTTATTTATTTGCAAGTTTGGGTGTGTTTTTTATTTCTTGATAATTTATTTTCCGCAAGTTTGTTGGAAGTACATTTCTTTCTTAAGTGGTTTTCCTTAATTTTACAGTACGATTTTTAAACATTAATATTTCATAGAGGAACTATAAGATCCTTGCTACATTTATGAAGAAATATTTTTGAAGCAATACAAACCTTAAGGATGTTCAAGAATTTTTTTAGAGAAGAAGGGCTTATTAACAAAAATAAATTCTTTGACCCTTGTTCTCATATCAGATTTTTATCTGCATAAAAATCTACGTTACAAAGGAGACAACAGATCCATCAGCACACTCAGCATGGAGATCTATTAAGATATCCTTCTACATTTTTTGAAGGATCCCAATAATCATGGGTAAAGGCTGATTAAGAACAAAAATTGGAACCTAAAATTGAAGAATTCCTTTCTTGCTTAGCACCACATGAGGAGTATGTATTAGAAGATCCACTTGACATAGTAATGAAAGATAATGTACAAGGAAGCTTTGCAAATTTGGAATTCATTGAACCTTGGTATAAGTAAGTTATATAGTCATTGTCCTCTATTTTTAAACAATTTTTAACATCCATACCATGTGAGAGGTGGATTCCTTATATCCGGGTATTTTTTAACACATATTTTTCAACATTGGATATGAGTGTTTTAAAAATCCTGATTCATAGATGGTTACACCGGAAATATGCATACACTTCAAGAGATCTTCTTATTTTCAGTAGAATAGTGCAGGTAAATAAATAAAGTAAACCTAGATCTATCATGGCTAGATTATTTAGATATTTTTATTTTGAAGAGAGCACCAAAAGGTGCAACTATGTAGGACTTTGCATCAATTAGCACTGAGCCGCAGGTTATGAATGTTCAAATTCCCTCGACTGCGATTGACGCTGGAAGAAAGGAATTGAATACCTCCCTGCAGTAAATGTAGGACATATCACTGGATATAAATGTGTTGTCCATACATATGTTGGTACACATGCAATGAGTTTCCAACCAGGAGTTGGAATATAAACAAAAAGAAATCAATGATCGATTCTTGTGATCGCAAGGAAAAGAGGAGAAAGCACAGAAAGAGGTTGAGCAATTGTAGAAAGAAAAAGAAAAAGTTGATGGAATAGAAAGCGTAGGAAATCAACATGCTAACAAAATCTCAAGAGGAATTGAAAGCAAAAAGCGTCGAGGTGATTACGGATATAAAAAAGAAACAAGATCGCCTTGTCATTTTGAAGGCACATATTTGGGATAAAAGAGTAAAGTTGGAAGAGACAGTTGCAAATGCCTGTTAGTATGTATTAGAGATTACTATAGAGCTGGATGCAGTGGCTAGAGCACAGTGTCTTGGGGCCATCATTACCTAGTTATAGCAGGACAACAAGAATTTGGAGGTCTTGGTACACCTGGACACTCCACCAGAACAAATAGCAGAGCGGAAGAGTGCTATGGAATATTTGGCAACATGACTTGGCGAGATGGAGCAAGAGAAAAATAAAGTGAAGGATGTGAGCATGCAGTTTTGAGGAAGTGTAGTGTAGGATAAGCAGTTGGTGCAACTGACCACATAGTTTCAAGAAGCATAAGAGAAAATCGCAACATTGAAGACATGACTAAGAGAGATGTTACTGATGGTTCATATCACCAAGTCAGCAGAGATAAAGGAGTCGTAGCAGTGGGTGGCGAAGGCAGAAGAATGAAAACAATGACATAACACATAGCTAGATGAGTTTCAATATATTGGAGCACAGATCTCTATTAAGGTGATTTATATGCTATAGGAAACATAGGAAGGTAAAAAGGAGACCATCAAGAAAATGGCCGAGCATCCAATCACACATGATCTGACAATGATCCATGAGATATTTGACAGATTCAAAGTGGAGGTCAAGGAGATTACTCAACAGTATCAATATTTCAAGATCAAGATCAACGAGTACACCACTTCCAGCTAACGTGGCTCGGGGATGAGCCACAAGATTGCATTAGGGGCCTGTTGGCAAGGGGTTTTGGGAGAAGATAGTTGTGTAGCATCAGGGATGTTGCACAAGATCAAAAACATCGCACAAGTGGAAGATGGCGTACAAGGAGGAGAAATAATATTTTATATATTTTGTGTCACCTTTTGTAGTTTTGGACTATATTTTGTGGATGTTGGTCATCATTTTGTATAATTAGTTAAGAATTAGTTAGGAAGTTATCTAAGTGGACCTTGAATGTAAAGGCACGGGCCTATAAGTAGATGGTGAATTATAAGTGTTAGAGTGCCTTTTTTAGTACTTTGGAGAT
Source organism: Pseudotsuga menziesii (assembly GCA_001517045.1). NCBI lineage: Eukaryota > Viridiplantae > Streptophyta > Pinopsida > Pinales > Pinaceae > Pseudotsuga > Pseudotsuga menziesii. The sequence goes on from LPNX010634783.1 coordinate 196,847, forward strand.
CACTTGTTGATCTACGAATAGTTTTGAATAATCGATGATTTTGTGCGGAAGTAATATGACAAGATGGAAGATGTGCTAAATCACTGTGTTCCTTTTCATTTTCCTATTTTACTATTTCCTACGACTCAGTTATGAATGCTATGAGTAACTATAACATGGATTTGTAATGATGCGATGTTTTAATATTTTAAATGATGTTATTCTATTGGATATGTATGCACATCAATGTGTATACTGCAATTATGATATGATGTGATCTGTTGAATGGTAATGAATGGTTCTGTCAACTGAATGAGTTGAATAACCAGATCTGTTGCACTAAGTTGATAAGTTGATGCATAATTTCCTCTCTTATTATGCGGAAACTTGGTTCCATCATCCCTCCCTTGAACATCTCAGGTGAGCCTTCATTCGCTCTGTGGGGGTTGCTGGATGAGGTAAAACCTGTCTAGGCTAGTGCTCAAAGAGATCGCGATGGTTTAGGTGTCGACAGAGAGGGAACCCCTATCGACTGGATTTGTTGGCTGGGAAATGAAACCCTGTGAGTATGTATTAAGTACTATGGAGCTGGATGTGGTGGATAGAGCACACTGGCTTGGGGACCTCATTTCCTAGTTACAGTAGGACAACAACATTTTGGAGGCCTTGGTGCACCTGGCCATGCCACCAGAACAAATAGCATAGTGGAAGAGTGCTATAGAATATTTGGAAACACAGGTTTATGAGATGGAGCAAGAGGCAAAGAAAGTGACTGATGCAACTACGCATTTTTGGGGAAGCGTAGTGCAGGATGAGAAGTTGGCGCAACTGACCAAACAGTTGCAGGAAGCAGAAGGGAAGCTGGTGACATTGAAGACATTGCTGAGAGCGATGCCACTGATGGTTCAGATCACCAATATAGTGGAGCTAAAGGATCTACATCAGCAGGTAGCGAAGGTGCAATAACAACAACAATGACGTAGCACACAGCTAGATGAGTTTCAAGATATTGGAGCGTAACTCTCTATTAAAGCAGTTTCTACACTACAGGTAGCACAGGAAGGTAAAAATGAGATCACCGAGAAAATGGTCGAGAATCCCATCACACATGATCTAAAAGTGATCCAGGAGATAGATATCAGAGTCAAATTCAATTCCAATCGAGGGAATTTGAACATTCCTAACCCACGGCTCAATTTTCATTGATGCAAAGTCCTGCACAGTTGCACCTTCTACCGCTCTCTTCAAAATAAAATTATATAAAGTTTAGTTTTTACCTCCACAAATCCTTCTTGTACGAATTTCTTCATTTCCTTTGCTTTGGCATACAATGCATCTGTAACTCCCTTGATAAGCCGATTAAATTGTGCTTCCATCCCTGGAATGGTGCTACAACTCGCACCCTGCTCCATGCACCTCTTTGTTCTTAACTTATTGAGCATGCGTTCTGCTTGTGGGTCCTTAGGTGTCTTCGATGATTCTTAGTCCTAATCTTGATCACTCTGATGGTCATTCTTATGCAAGGGATAAACAGGTGCATCCGTCGGGGGTCTCATCTATACTTCTTCCAAACCAACTGGATCCTTCCATTCTTCAGACCAATCATTAACCATTGCCTCCAAACCTGTGTTAGATAATTTATAAGGCATCGGCAACCATTTCCTATCTGGGTCATGCTGTGCTTTTACGTGAATGGCATGTGGTCCAATTGCAAACTACAAAATCCTTTGATACTTCTCTACATCTTCCTCAAAAAATAGGGGAACTTTCCGAGCTGCCGCTTACAACGCTTCCTAATAGACCCAAAATTGGATCGCACAATCCTCTAGTCTTGTAGGTTATTTTACCCACCAAATATTTTTATAACATGCACCTTTGTACACTTTCACCAATTCTATGTCCATGCCTTGATAATCGACTAGGTCCATCCAACCCATGAGTGCGATTAAGATCAACAACCTGCTACAGGTAAATAACTGCTCTCTCGCTTGTACTTCCACCACATATTTTGCCAACTCGTTCATAAAAAAGAGTGACCAATTCATTTGTACCTTCTCTGCGCATTTCTCTGAGCACAAAATCACCCCTGATTTACATTGAATGGGGTGATTCTTCCTGAATATTTTTCTTGCAAAAATATGTGCTTCAATGCGAACTTCCTTATCATTGATGCTATAAATGTGGTAAGCCCACCCATCGTGCTGCAACTCATATTTCTTCTTCATCCTCACTATAATCCTCTTATCATTATCATTGCCTCTGAAATACTGCGAGGGGTCTATTCCATCCTTTGGCAGCCCCATGATGTCTGAGATCAAATCTACCATGATTGTGACTGGTGTGTCCAGCCACAACATTCCTCCATAAAAACAAGACAAAATTTGTTTGACAAAGGCATTAACCTCATTGAGCGGCCCAAAATTGCGGCATGTTAATCAACCCCAAAAACCCCTCTTTATTCATCTCGCTCAGCCAATCCCTTGGAATACATTCTATTGGGTTGTTTTCCACTGTTACCATTGACACAAATGGGTCCTTTGCAACATCCTCCCATGCAAGCAAGTCATGGTCATCGTACTTCATCTACATCAGTGCAGGCATGATATCTGTAGTGCATTCCATCCCATGTGGTATCGTTGGAATATTCACTTGGTACTTTTGATTCTTGGTGAGCCTCCTGGAATGTGCATCGAGCCGACTGGGAGGTATATATTTAGGGATGTCCTTAATGGACACCCCTGTTCAAGCGGTTGATTCTACAACTCTTGATATTGATGGCCTTGTATATGCAGTTTCCTCCTCTTATAGCTGCAAAGACATTCTAGTCTTCCTCTTCATTGGTGCGGAGGATCTAGGTTTCTGACCCTTCCTATTCTTATTTGGTACCAATGATGTGTTAAATTTTTATATGCTTAGATAAAACATCAGTATTTCATTTCATTTCCATAACAAAAGCATATAAACATGATCACTAAAATAAACAGTATCACAAGAACAACACAGATTTATCCTGGGAAAACCCTAAAGGGAAAAACCCAGCAAAAGATTCCTCAATATAGATGCCCCAAAAATGTAAAAGGTAAAACCAACAAGGAGATCAAAAACCTGATCCTCCTCCTTTTCTAGCTACTTCTCTCCTCCACAAGTGCGCTACTCAAGTGAGTGTGTGTGTCACAAATGAGGAGCACTACACTTCTATTTATATTCATCCATTCACTTAAGTTAACTCATTTGACATGTAGGCTCGAGTTGAATCATGTAGGCTCGAGTTACACATGTAGGCTCAAGTAACCACACTGGGGTGCTAATGCCCACCTTTACAATTAGAGGGGACTACCTCCTGACTCTTATTAGTTCTTCCGATTACGAGAATCGGGGTAAAATTTAATACAAGTCGTTCTCCCGATAGGACCATCAGGGACCACAAAAAGATAAATATAGAATATTCTTCGAAGTTACAATATTTCAACACTCCCCCTTAACGAGAAGGGTATTCTACAACAACATCACCAAAAACAAGAGTAGAGATAGGGGACATCATCAACATCAGCAGGGTAACACATCTATAAATCATTGGAAGCTTTTCAACATCATGTAGTCTTCATCTTCAATCTTCAATCTTCATCATCAACAACATCTTCAGTCTTTGATCAGCAACATCTTCAGCATTTTGATCTTTCAATTAGCAATGACATCTTCAGCACTTGGACCTTTTGATCAGCAACATCTTCAGCACTTTGACTATTCGATCAGCAACAACATCTTCAACATTTTGACCTTTCGATCAACAACATCTTCAGCACTTTGACTTTTCGATCAGCAACAACATCTTCAACACCTTGAACTTTCGATCAGTAGCAACATCTTTAGTACTTTTACCTCTTGATCAGCAATATCATCATCAACACTTTGCCCTTTTGATTAGCAGCAACATCATCATCATCATATTCTGATCTGTCGATCATAATCATCATCACATTCTGATCTTTCGATTAGAAACATCATCATCATACTCTGATCTTTCGATTAGAAAAATCATCAACATACTCTGATATTTTGATTAGAAACATCATCATCATACTCTGATCTTTCGATCAGAAACATCATAATCATAGTGCATCGTCATCATACTCTAATCTTTAGATCAATACGGCATCATCATCATCAGCAACAACCTACAATCCACAACTCAATGATAAAAAGTATTTGGATCACTTTTGGACTTAAAGTCCAGGGATGATACAATCCCACCACATTCTCGACAACCGAAGTTACCAGATTGATTATGGGAGAATCAATCCCTATCACTTTAGGACTAAGTCCAAGGACGATGCAATCCTACCACATTCTCGAGGACCGAAGCCACCGAATAGATTACGGGAGAATCATTCCCTATCACTTTAGGACTATGTCCAAGGATGATGCAATCCAACCACATTCTCGAGGACCGAAGCCACTAGATTGATTACGGGAGAATCAGTCCCTATCACTTTAGGACTATGTCCAAGGATGATGCAATCCTACCACATTCTTTAGGACCGAAGCCATCGGATTGATTACGAGAGAATCAATCCCTATCACTTTAGGACTATGTCCAAGGATGATGCAATCCTACCACATTTTCAAGTACCGAAGCCACCGGATTGATTACGGGAGAATCAGTCCCTATCACTTTAGAACGATGTCCAAGGATGATGCAATCCTACCACATTCTCGACGACTGAAGTTACACCAGATCTGTTCTGAACTGAAGTTCAAGGATGATACAATCCTACCACATTCTCGATGACTGAAGTCACTGGATCACTTCTAGACATATGTCCTAGGATGATATAATCCCTCTTCATTCTCGAATACTAAGGTCTCCGGATCACTTTAGGGAAAGTGCCCAGGGATGATACAATCCCACTGCATTCTCGAGGACCGAGGTCACCGGATCACTTTAGGGAAATTTCCCAAGGATGATACAATCCCACCACATTCTCGAGGACCAAGGTCACTGGATCTATTATGGACAGATGTCCCGGGATGATACAATCCCTCTTCATTCTCGAAGACCGAGGTCTCCGGATCACTTTAGGGAAAGTGCCCAAGGATGATACAATCCCACTGCATTCTCGAGGACCAAGGTCATCGGATCACTTTAGGGCAAGTTCCCAGGAATGATACAATCCCACCATGTTCTCAAGTACTGAGGTCACCGGATCTATTATGGACAAATGTCCCGGGATGATACAATCCCTATTCATTCTCGAAGACCGAGGCCTCTGGATCACTTTAGGGAAATTGCCTAGGGATGATACAATCCCACTGCAACATCACTACTCCCTCTTTTGAGGAAGGTCTTTCCGAACAACACCAAGCTTGTCTCGAAAGTGTTCAAACTCTACTCGAGGCAGAGGCTTCATCAGTACATCATCATCCAAACCATCATCATATACATCTTCAATATGTGAATACTGAACTATCACCATCTATATCTTCAATATGTGAATACTGAAAGCATCATCATCTATATCTTCAGTATACAAATACTGAAAGCATCATCATCTCTATATTCAGTATAGAAATACAGAATCACCATCATCTGTATCTACAGTATGTAAATACTGAAATATCATCTATATCTTTAGTATGGGAATACTGAAATAATCATCATCTATATCTTCAGTATGGGAATACTGAAATCATCATCATATGTATCTTTAGTATGGGAATACTAAAACATAATCATCTCTATATTTAGTATAGAAATATTGAATCACCATCATCTGCATCTATAGTATCATCATCTAAATCTTATCTTGTATGTAGAAATACTGGATTTCTATGTGCTACATCAGAACACAGGGTTCTTTGTCATCACAACTATGGTTATCACATAGAATCATTGTAGTATCCATATTCAGGTCAAAGAGACCTGATATCAGCTTTTGAAGCCATATGGATTCACAACTTAGTAGAGCTATCTGCTATGTATTCTTCTTTAGCCGTACTAAGAGAAACTCTGGACTATTTCCTATTAAACCATGAACTCATAACAAACCCAAAAGCATCTACCTGATGTTCTTTTCCTGTCTGAGATACTTCCAGCTCAATCTGCATCTGTATAGCCATACAATCTATAGTCATGGTTTCCATCATAGTATAGACCAAAGTCTATAGTACCTTTCAGATATCTCATCACATGTTTTGCAGCTACTAGGTGAACCCGTCTTGGTTGAACAAGATATTGACTTATGGTGTTCACATCAAAACAAATGTCTTGTTTGGTATTTCATAAGTACATCAATGACCCAATGATATGTGTGTAATGAGTCACATCCACTAACTCTGATGAGTCATTAGCTAACAGCTCCAGGTTGGAGTTAATGGGTGTGGCCATGGCTTTGCATTCCAACATATTGAATCTCTTCAATATCTCTACCGTATACTTTCCCTGGTTGAGAAATATTCCTTCTGAACTTTGCCATACTTCCAGACCTAGGATATAATGCATTAACCCAAGGTCTTTCATCTCAAATTCTTCTTCTAGTTTCTTCTTGATTTCCATGATCTATTTCTCATTCCGTGTCAAGAATAAGTCATCCACATATAATAATAGGATGATATGTTCATCTTCTACAACCTTGTAGTAAAGGTTAGGATCAAATTTACTCTTGGAAAGGCCCATGCTCGTCAGGAAACTATCTCTTCTTCCATACCAAGCTCTGGGAGCTTGCTTCAGGCCATAGAGGGACTTCTTCAACTTGCATATGTGAGTCCATCTGTCTTCAACTTCAAATCCTTGTGACTATTCGATGTAAAAATATTCCTCAATCATTCCATTAAGGAAGTCTTGTCTTTACTTCATCATGGAAGAAACTACCATGATAGTTCTAAAAGAAGAGTACCTTACTTCCTGGAGTAAGTGTCTCTTCAGAATTAATTCCCTCTTTCTGATAGAAACCTCTAGACACAAGTCTTTCCTTACTTCTATCATCAACATATTTTATCTTGCAAATCCATTTGGAAGATACCAAATTCTTGCTTTCTGGTTTGAGTACTATATCCCAAACATCATTCTAGTATTCTTTTATGATAACATCTTCCATGAGTTCGTCTTGTCAGGTCATCAACATATCCTAGTCTTCTACATTCAACCTTGAAGGTTGGAACCCACTTTACTCTTGGTAAAGTCTCGATCCATCTTGAAGCTATCCATCATGTCATACCATGTCGAACTTAGATATATTTTGTAGTCACTCCCCCTGAAGTGGAGTATCATCTTCCCTCTTCATTCTGTACAGGTGGTTCTATGCTTGATATATACTGGTCAATAGAGTATGTCTATTCTTTCTGAGGCAAATCATGAACCTTACTTTGTACACTTGTTCTTGTGGATCCATATGGAGGATACTATGTACTTCCCTTTATGTCTCGAAATCATATCGTATACATCATTCCCCATGATCAATTGTTATTCTTTGATCATAGCTTCTTTCATAGCATTATTTTCTTCATCTTGAGTTATCTCTCATACCCATGGTGGTCTTCATCCTTCGAGGTGGATCTACCGCTCTCTGAATCTCTTTCTTCTGTCATGGTGTCTCTGACCCTGGGAGCTTCATATTTTATTGCAGTGAATATTGAATTGTCATCACTTGTTCTTCAGAACAAGTCTCATTCTTCTTGTAGGAGGTTGTACAGGACCTTCCCTACAATTCAAATGCACCATCTGAATGGTTAGAACTATTTCATAAAACATATGCATAACGAAAAATTCTTATGCATCATGCAACTGTTTAGCCAATACAACATTCATCCAAAACTTTCTAGATGCCTTCCATCTCTATCATGACATTATTGAGATTGTGCACTAATCCAATATGTCATCAAGGCGGATTCATTCTAGATAAGTAGCAATGGAGAGAACCATGAGCTACTTACCCATCACATGCATATTAGTAATATACAGTCATTAATACAAACAATCTATCATGCATAACACGTCAACTGAATATAATCAAATGTATAACAAAACAATATCATGAAATGACAATTGAATACTTATCTTTTATTTGTTTCATGGGTAAAATCCATCTTGATCATTCCGCTTCATCATCTTCTTCATGACATCATCATTTCTTATTCAAATGATAAGATGGATAAGAGGTTCTTCAAGAATTGAGTTCTTCACATTCCTCATCGCTTGAGGGATCTTCTTTGAATCGTGAGAGCTTGATCTTCAATTGCTCCCATATTCTTATTCTCTTATTATGAGTCGAGCTTCTTCTTTTTCCCAGAGTCAGCTGAAAGTAATAACTTCCTTCTGGCATACATTCTTTTCATGAATGAATTCCACAATCCTGGGAGACCATTCAAGGTGGCTATCACCACTTCTGCATTCTACGCTTCTTCTTCTACTGCTTCAAGATGTTCTACATTCTGGATCTTCACATTCTTCAATTGTTTTCTTAAATCCATATTCTGATTTATGTTCTTATCTTCAAATATCTTGATCAAGGAATCAAACATCTTCGGTTTCTTTAGGGAAGACACTTGTGGTACAAGTTGATCCGTGATTGAATCAACAATGATCTTCTTAGCCTTGATCAAGTTCTTCTTGTGTAAGGCTTTGAGCCTCATCTCTGTATGGAATTGCAACCTCTCTACTCATGTAGGTGTCCAATTCATTTTCTTCAGAGAGATCAAATACTTTCATGCTTAGAAGTTGTCAACTTCACCAAGATTATCAACAAGCTGATGTGATAGATCACTTTGAAATGAGAAACCCTAAATTAGATCTTACCGATTTGAGGTGTACATCCTGCTTCCGGAGCTGGCCAATATAGGGTTTGTCAAAGAAACCCTAAAAAAATTGGAATCTTTCAGATATGATTGGATATAAATATAGATATCTTCAAATGGAGCTGTCCAATGTACTCCTTTTCTGAAAATAGTGGAGGAAAGCTCTCGGAATAGGAAGCCCTAGTTTTCCAATTTCTTCTGCATAAATGCTTGTCACTGCTTCTGTTATATATCCTAAATTATAGCTCCTATATGTCTGAAATTTCTCATTGAGGTAACTTCATATGTCTCGGATCCAACAACATAGGTTTCATCAAAATTGGTTTCACCAATTGGGATTTATGATTATTTTCCCAAGGTGACTTGTTACAAGACTGTTCAGAACAAATAAGTTGTACAGCCTACCACGTGTCACTGTTTCATCTTCTGGTTTGGAAATTAGGACCACAGAAATTACTATCTGTGCTATTTATGGAACATCTTCAGGAATTTAATTTGGAACTTTGTAGCCCACGCTATAGCAATTTTCCCCCGGTGTCTTGTTTAGGGATGAATTCTGGAGGAGGATGGAATCCTAACTTTGACAGATCATATATCCCATAATATGGTGAATCGGAGGTGAAATTTTGGACACAGTGCACATCAATATTTTATATTCAACCTTTGAAATTTTCAGCTCCTGAGCCTTTTCCAATATTGGTATATAGCGAATGTACCAAAACGTAGCAGTTTTAGTATTTAGGGTTTTTCTAGCTCGGGGTCAAACTAGGGTTTGACTTTCCCAGAGTTTCACCCAACCAAAAATCTTGATCCAGGTCTCTAAAGTTTGATTTTTATGAGGAGATAAATCTTATGCTATTCTCACTAAAAAATTCCTCTTCATTAAGAAGCCCTAAATTCCTGCACCGAAAACTAAAAATGCTCGGAATCGAATTCCGCTTCGACAGAAAGATGCACCCTTCAATGGAGAGTCAGCCTAGCCTTCTTTCGTTGATTGATTGTGGAGAGAGAACCAAAAATTAAGAATCCCTAGATTCTATATCTTTTGAAATCTGTCCTATTCAGGTTCGCTCTGATACCATGTTAAATTTTTATATGCTTAACTAAAACATTAGTATTTCATTTCATTTCCATAACAAAAGCATATAAACAAGATCACTGAAAGAAATAGTATCACAAGAACAACACAGATTTATCCTAGGAAAGCCCTAAAGGGAAAAACCTAGCAAAATCTTCCTCAATATAAATGCCCCAAAAAGTTAAAAGTTAAAACCAACAAGGAGATCAAAAACCTGATCCTCCTCCTTCTCCAACTACTTCTCTCCTCCACAAGTGCGCTAGTCAAGTGAGTGTGTGTGTCACAAATGAGGATCACTACACTTCTATTTATATTCATCCATTCACTTAAGTTAACTCATTTGACATGTAGGCTCGAGTTAAATCATGTAGGCTCGAGTTACACATGTAGGCTCAAGTAACCACACTAGGGTGCTAATGACCCACCTTTACAATTAGAGGGGACTACCTCATGACTCTTATTAGTTCTTCTGATTAGGAGCATTGGGGTACAATGTAATACAAGTGGTTCTCCCGATAGGACCATCGGGAACCACAAAAATATACATATAGAATATTCTTCGAAGTTACAATATTTCAACATGATGATCCTATCGACATACTGGTGATTTAATCCTCAATTGTTACTGGACCGATTGGTGACTCCATTCCACTTAAAATATCGACTGTGATAGGTTCAATCTGCATACTGCACCAATGCCCCGTAATTCTTCACTAAGCACTCAACCTCACTTCACTTAGCAATGCACGTAACTCAATCTAACTTACCTATGAAACTATGCAACTCTGCTCAACCTTTCACAATGATAACTTTTGACCACACTCAATCCCTTCTTATAGTGCCAAATCAATCCTTGACCATCATGACCAAATCATGCCAATCATCATGACTAAATCTGTCATTAACTACCTGAATCTGTCATTGATCCTGCCACCGCCATGAATACGCGTTACTTCCAAAATCACTGCTGGTTAACTACTTTAACTATCTACATTTATTGCTGATTTTACTATGTCACAACCCTGTGGCCATTGCAATAGACCTTTCTAACTACGCTACTAACTCCCCTACTTGTGCATCCTCTTCCTACTGGTACGCCATCCTTCTATCCATCCTTCCTACCTTTTCTTTTCATTGCGTAGTGCCTCAAGCATTGCACGGTTCTAGGCCCATTTTATAGGGCTTGATCCTGCTACCATTCACTATCTTAGGCAAGATCACACCATCTAACTCCTGTAGTTGAACTCCACCTCCTGAGGTAATGGAATTAATGGGGTATGGCCCTAGCCAATGCATCTGTAACTTACATGGATGCTTCATGAACTTGATGTCGTACACCAACACCAAACATCCTTGTTGGAACTTTTTACTCTTTATGTGTCAATCATCCCAAGACTTATGTCGACACTTCTCGATGCGCTGGTGAAAACCCATGACAAATAGATATTTTTCGAGTTGTACTAATTGATCCAATAATTCTTCCAGTGTTGCTTCCTCATCCATGCCCGTCGCTGTTGCAATGCACAAATTCGGAACAATGTACTCCATAGGCATGACTACTTCTTGTCCATACACCAATTTGAATGGTTTCTGCCCCATCAATATTTTACAAGTGGTGCGATATACCCAAAATACTACTGGAATATTCAAATCCTAGTCATGACAGTTTCTATTACATCCCTTTGCAAGTGCATGCTCCTATACCTTGTTGAATGCCTCCACTGTCTCATTCACTTGAGGATGATACAGGGTACTCTTCTTGTGTTGTATCTGAATCTCCTTTGTCAATGTACTAATTGTGTGATTGACGAAGTGACTACCCCAGTCACCCATCAATATCCTTTGACATCTGAACTGCATTACAATGTTGTCAAATAAAAACCATACTGCTTTCACAGCAGTATGATGCACAACTTGTGTGGCCTCCACCCATCTTGTCAAATAGTCTGTCACTATAATGATATACCGTGAACTAGTTCACTTCCCAGGTGGGTTGATTGGTCCCGCAAAGTCCATCACCCATTTATCAAATGGCTACAATGTTATCTGAGGTATTAGTGACATCTCATACCTACTCGATGGTTTTCCAGTCTATTGACAGACATCACAAGTCCACACATAATCCACCGCACCTCCATGTAGAGTGGGCCATTAAAGCCCTATGCAAACCACCTTCCTCACAGTAGCTCATCCTCCATAATATTCTCCAGCAACTCCCACATGGGCCTTTTCTAGAATACACCCTTGTTCATGTGGTAGGACACATCACTGCAAAATCTCATCCGGTCCTAGTTTATATATTTATCCAGCGATCAACTGGAAATATGAGGCCTTAACCACCAACTGCTTCTTTTGACTCATAGTAAGGTCCTCCGGAGTGGTTCCCGTCACCAAAAACTTAATTATTTTTTCATAGTAACCATCGACCATGTCAATTCTGAACAACTGCACATCTGGAAATCCATCTTCAATGTTTGTAGGTTCCTCACTTGTCTCGATTCGGGATAAATGATCAAGGCTAGCATTCAAATGACTCGACTTCACAATTATCTCAAAATCAAACTCCTAAAAGAGATGTAGCCAGTGGCATATCTTCCCCCCCAACACAAGCTTATTGACTAGGCACATCAAAGTAGAATGGTCTATAAACATCTTGAAATGAATTCCCAATAGGTAATTCCTAAACTTTTGTAGCACATATACCATTGCTAGACATTCCCTTTCTATGGTCGTATAGTTTTTCTTTGTAGATGACAACTTTCGACTCGAGAAAGAAATCGGGTGATATATATATTCTTCTCTAGGTTGCACAAGCACCACTCCCAATGCAACAGATGGTGCATCCACATGAACATGGAACTCCTTGTTCCAATCAAGAAATACTAGTATTGGTGCGGAAGCCATCTTGGCCTTCAGTGTATCAAAAATGTCTTACACTCTTGACTCCATATAAATACAAGGTCCTTCTTTAACAACTTTTCCATTGGTGCTGTGATCACAACATAACCTCATATGAATTTGCAATAATCTCTTGTGTGCCCCAACATCACTCTAAGCATCTTCACATTCATAGGTGGTGACAAAATTAAAATCAACGCAATATTTGAAGGGTAAACCAACAGTCCTTGCTTGTAAACAATGTGACCCAACAACATCCCAAAGGTGTGCAAAAAATACACTTCTTTGAGTTCAGCACGATTGGGTGCTGTCGACATCGCTCCGACATCAGTTGCAAGTTTTCGAGATGGTCTCTTATCAATCCATACATGGTCTAGTCATCCATGTATACTTGCAAAAAATTATGAATAAATTCCTTGATTGCAGCGACAACAACCATGGAAAATATCATAGGCACGTTCTTCAACCCAAAAGGCATCACAATGTACTGGAAACAACCCCATTCAGTAACAAATGTTGTTTTGTGGTGATCCTCTTTTGCAATCCTGATCTAATGATAACCAAAAAAACCATCCATGAAAGAATACATGTCTTGACCTTTGACTCCTTCTAGCACCTCATCAGTGAATGGTTTTAGAAATGGATCATGTAGACATACAACGTTCAATTTCCTCAAGTCGACATAGATCCTAACCTCACTAGTCTTCTTGTCCTGTACCACCATAGGATTGATCCAATCTAAATCTTCATCTAACTCAATTATCCTAGCATCTACCATTCTATCAAGCTCCACTTTGGCCCTTTCCTTCTATTGTGGATTTAGGAAATACGATCCCTTGCTTACTGGTTTCGCATCTGGTTTTAATGGAATATTCATCTCCCCTAAATCTCCCAGTATCCCCTTCATCCTTGAAAACTTTGTAGAGATAAAATATTGGAATTCATGCAACAAATTTGTGATCTTTTCCATCATTTATTTGTCCTAGTAGTCCCTTAAATTTGCAAATTTTGGTCCAACTAGTCTTGAATTTCTGGTCTCATCGGATGCCACAACATGTCCTCCCCTCATTCGCAACAAGGTCCCAACAATAGAACCATTTTTTGACACAAACCCATCCAAAAAATCCATTCGATAGGGGTTCCCTCTGTGTCGACACCCAAACCACCACGATCTCCCTAAGCACTGACCCAAATAGGTTTTACCCCATCCACCAACACCCGTAGAGCTGATGAAGTCTCACCCGATATGTTCGAGGGAGGGATGAGGAAACCAAGTTTCGGCATAATAGGAGAGGACAATGTGAATCAACTTATTAACTTAGTGCAACAGATCTGGTCATTCAACTCATTCACTTAATAGAACCATTCATTACCATTCAACAGATTGCATCATATCAAAATTGTAGTAAACACATTGATGCACATACAAATCCAACAAAATAACATCATTTAAAACAGTAAAACATTTCATGATTAGAGATCCATTTTGCAGATACTCATAGCATTCATAATTGAGTCACAGGAAATGGAAAAGAACATAGTGATTTAGCTCAACTTCCGTCTTGTCATATTACTTCCGCACAAAATCATGGATTCTTCAAAATAATTCACAGATCAACAAGTGCTCTCCAAAGTACTAAAAAATGAAATCTAATAATTACAATTCACCATCTACTTATAGGCTTGTGCCTTTACATTCAAGGTCCACTTAGACAACTTCCTAACTAATTCTTAATTGATTCTACAAAATGATGAACAACATCCACAAAATATGGTCCAAAACTACAAAAGGTGACACAAAATATATAAAATATTGTATTGTCCTCCTTGCGTGCCATCTTCCACTTGTGCGATGCCTTGATCTTGCACAACATTCATGATCAGGGATGATTTTAAGAACCCCCCCTAGATTTATATGTATAAAAATTGGGCGAATCTCTCCGATATATAGGAAAATTTGAAGGCGATTTTATCCATAATATAATATGTATATATAAAAATATTTGCAAATATTTTATTTTATTATATAATGTTGTAAAATTTTGGCGAATCTTTCATTTTATTATATAATATTGTAAAATCTTGGCGAATCTTTCATTTTATTATACAATGTTGTAAAAACTTGGCGAATATTTAACTTCATTATAAAAAATTGTAAAAACTGGTGAATCTTTCACTAATTTATATAATATTGTCAAAATAAAAGAGTAACAACATTAGTCAAATAACATGAATCACATCATCAACAACAGAACATGTAGACTCACAAGTCACAACAGGAAGGTGTCAGTGAAACACAACTGCACTGACTAGATTCAGGGAAAGTGGGGACTCAACTTGTCATCTCGTCCCTTAATGGTCCAACGGACATGTGGGGACCTGAATCTTGACAAACTGATAAACTCATAGAATCATACATTATGCTTGATCTTGGCCTCCACTAGCCAATGATGGTCATGGAGGCTAATACAATTATGCATTGTAATTATGCCAATTGATTATTGCATTAGATGAATGTTGGTCTTGTGCCAATAGGTATCCTATGATCAATGCATAGGATACCTATTGATAAATGCTTTGGAAAATGACCAATAATTGTTGAATATCATGTATTGCTAAATTACATGTAACTTCCATCTATATTATGTTTAAATTAATAATGAATGGTGGATAAATGGGTATGCACATTATACACTGGATACATCTTCCTCCTGATTGGCTTATTACTATTTATTGGGATTCCATATTTGTACTCATAAATGAAAATTAAACGGCACAATTCCTTTTAAAGAGGTCCTTGAAAAGGATTGGTTCCTTAGTGGAAACCAAAGGTAGAGTGTCAACTAGTTGTGTTATGTGAACCTTCTCAACAATGAAAAACCATTGCAATTATCGGTAGACTCAGGTGCCTCTCACAACTTCTTGAAGGAGGATTTGGAAAGTGAACTTGGGATTAGGGTTGGGTCCTACATAATGTCAGTGAAGGCAGTGAACTCTAATGGAAAGGTTGCAATTGGGGTTGCGAAAGAAGTTCACTTGCACCTAGACAAATGGAAGGGTTTTAAAACCTTTACAGTGGTGCAAATGAATGACTTCCAAGTCATCCTTGGGAAAGTATTCTTAAGGATAATGTAGTTAATTCTCATTCCATTCACAAATAAGTTAGCTATGTTGGGTCGACACAAGCCTTGTGTTGTATCTACAACAACAAGGAAGCCACACATAAGAGTGGAGTTAGTGTCTGCACTAATGTTGAAAAGGCCAACCATGCACCTAGAATCATAGGTCTTTGTGGAAATGATTTCAGAAGAGAAAGAGGGTGGAGTGGGGATTCCTATTTTGTCAGAACTTGTCAATTTTTTTAAAGATTTTTTTGATAAGTTTCTTGACTTGCTGTTGAAACATATCTTTCCTATGCACATTGTGGACCACTGTATAGAGCTTGAACTAGGGTTGCAGCCTTTAGCAAGAGTCCCCTACCAACTTTCGAGAGTTAATCTAGAGGAGTTGCAAATACAAATAAATGAGTTTCTTGATGCTAGATTCAGGTGAGCTAATTCTAATTGATAAATACTTTGGAAAATGACCAATAATTGTTGAATATCATGTATTGCTAAATTACATGTAACTGCCATCTATATTATGTTTAAATTAATAATGAATGGTGGATAAATGGGTATGCATATGACTACACTGGATACATCTGCCTACTGATTTCTTTATTACTGTTTATTGGGATGCCATATTTGTACTCATAAATGAAAATGAAAGGGCACAATTCCTCTTAAAGAGGTCCTTGAAAAGGATTGGTTCCTTAGTGGAAACCAAAGGTAGAGTGTCAACTAGTTGTGTTATGTGAGCTTTCTCAACAATGAAATACCACTACAATTATCGGTAGACTCAGGTGCCTCTCACAACTTCTTGAAGAAGGATTTGAAAAGTGAACTTGGGATTAGGTTTGGGTCCTACATAATGTCAGTGAAGGAAGTGAACTCTAATGGAAAGGTTGCAATTGCGGTTGCGAAAGAAGTTCACTTGCACCTAGATAAATGGAAGGGTTGTAAAGCCTTTATGGTGGTGCAAATGAATGACTTCCAAGTCATCCTTGGGAAATTATTCCTAAGGATAATGTAGTTAATTCTCATGCCATTTACAAATAAGTTAGCTATGTTGGGTTGACACAAGCCTTGTGTTGTATCCACAACAACAAGGAAGCCACACATAAGAGTGGATTTAGTGTCTGCACTAATGTTGAAAAGGCCAACCATGCACCTAGAATCATAGGTCTTTGTGGAAATGATTTAGGAAGAGAAAGAGGGTGGAGTGGGGATTCCTATTTTGTCAAAACTTGTCAATTTTTTTTAAGAGTTTTTTGATAAGTTTCTTGACTTGCTGTTGAAACATATCTTTCCTATGCACATTGTGGACCACTGTATAGAGATTGAACTAGGGTTGAAACCTTCAGCAAGAGTCCCCTACCAAATTTCGAGAGTTAATATAGAGGAGTTGTAAATACAAATAAATGAGTTTCTTGATGCTAGATTCAGGTGACCTCTTATGTCTTCATATGGTGCATTGATCCTCTTCCAAAAGAAGGAGGACACCCCAGAGTTGAGGCTGTGCTTGGACTATTGTGCATTGAATAAGAAGAGCATAAAAAATAAGTACCCCTTACCTTTATTGGAATAATACATTGAAAAGTTCACTTAAGGTAGACCAAAGTATTTTCAAATCCATACTTAAGGTAGGGGTGTTACCAAGTTTAGATCGTAGAAGGCGATGAGCCAAAGATAACTTGCATGACGAGGTATGGCAGCTATGATTTTTTGTTTGTGATTTTTGGGTTGTGTAATACTCCAACCACCTTTTGCACTTTGATGAATGATTTGTTCAGACCGTTCTTAGAAAAATAGGTTATTAATTACCTTAATGAAATAGTGGTGTTTAGTGAAAACATGGAGGACCATAAGAGGCACAAGCATAGGTCTTTGAGGAATAATTAGTTATTCCTGAAGAAGTTCAAATGTGTCTTTAGCCAGGAAGATATTCCATTCTTGGGCCATTGATCGAGCAAGGGTGCATATGCATGGATCCTATGGAGATCGGGGCAATAGAGGATTGGAGGAAATGCAAATAGTTCATGAGGTAAGAAGATTCCTTGGGTTGGAAAACTATTATTGAAGATTTGTTGAAAGGTACTCTAAAATTTCATCACAACTTATCAATTTGTTATGAGAAGGATCCACCATGGAATTTGACAGAGATATTTCGAGTAGCATATACAACCTGAAGCTTACACTTGTGCTAAAGATGCTAGACTTTGAGCAGTTGTTTAAGGTGTAGACATATGCCTAAAAATTTTCCATTGGAGAAGTTTGATCATAGGAGGGTCATCCTATATCCTATGATAATATGAAGCTATAGGATCGCAAGTGGAGGCACCCCATTCATGAAAAATATATGACTACATTTGTGTATTTCCTACAAGCATGGAGGCATTATTTGGGGTAAACCGTTCATTGTGAATATAGAAAATGTTGCAACAAGCTACATTGTGACACAACTAAAACAATTACCTAAGTAATAAAGGTGGCAATACTTCTTGGTATAAGAATTCAACATGACCATATAGTATCGAAAAACTTAATGCAAATTTTGATGCCTTGAGAAAACAGGCACAACTCACATCCTTAGAGGAAGATGAGTTGTCGGTGCCAACATGATGGCATGCATATATTTTTACTGACTTGCATGTGTAGATCATGGATGGATTGCATTGAGACCCATCAATGATAAACATCATGAAGCAGGTGATTGAGGGTAATGTAAGGAAGTTTTGGGTAAACAAACAACTTCTATACTTTGGAAACCACATCTATATATCTAAGTCATCAAATATCAGGAAAGAGATCTTAAATGCATGCCATGATTTTCCTTGGGATAGCCACCTAGTGACAATGAATAATGATGGCATTGTTGGAGAGAGGATACTATTATGAGTAGATGCACAAGGATGTAGAATAGTATGCCATGACTTGTCTTCTGTACAAATAAGACAAGGAAGATATATGAATGAAGGCTGGCCCATTACAAACTTTGTTGTGTCTAAGAGACCTTAGTAAATCATTTCTATGGAGTTCATCACCCATATGTCATATTTGCAAGGGTACACTGGAATCGTTGTGGTTGGGGACATATTTTCCAAGTATTCCATCTTCATGCCAATGAAGATACCTTGTGTTGTGGAAAAAGTTGCGAAGTTGTTCAAAAATGTTGTAAGTATTGGGGTTTTCCATTGAGTATTGTGTTGGACATGGACACAAGGTTCACCAAGCGGTTTGAACATAGTTTTTTAAGCTTTTTGGGACCAATCTATTGATGATTTCAAGATACCATCCACTAATTGATGGGTAGACATAGTGCATAAATGGCCTTTTGGAGGACTACCTTCAACATTTTTTGTTGGAAGACTAGTCAAACTAGCCAAAGTTGTTGGATGCAACCCAATTCAGCTACAACATGCATAAGAGATCAACCCAATCCAAAGCTTGGTGAGCATATCTTGGGATTTAGTTGTATCACCAATGGTGATACAACTTTCCCTAAAGATGCCTGACCATCCACTATACACACAGTGCATGACTTGAGCATCAGACTCCAATAGTTAATTGAGTATGTACACATTGCACACTGATAGTTGTACTCTCTCTTTATGCTTTGTGTTATGTTTCAGACTTTCAATTGTGTTAAACTTAGTTGTGAACTGATTTTATTACCAGTAACTGATTTTATTACCACTAACTGATTTTATTGGCATTTTACTTATCTTTTATCTTCTTACCATTAGTTCTACAATGCAAGACAACTTGGTTAGAACTTAAAGTTTCAATATTTTGCAGGCACCCTCTCAATTTGACAACTGGGGTCCTTTTGTAATATGGTATAGTCCATTGGGCCTTTTTCTATGATGTAGGTGCATTATGTGGAAGGTAGGACAAATTAATCGATCATGTACATCGAGTCCATTGGGCCTTTTGTTATTATGTAGGTACATTACATGGAATGTATATATTATCTGACTTTCTAATTCCTGCCCTATGCCAAATAATGCTTCTTTCTTATAAGTAGCGTAGTCACATACAAATGGAACACAATCCATTATAGGGAATGTTATATATAGCATTGTTTACAACTGTTATTTGCAAAGCAACACATGCATCATGATTCATGATTATCAAAAGTGTTGGAATACAAGTATGCATCTGTTACCTTTTCCATGAGTTCCAAGGTTATAGACCATAGAAAGGGTAAGCAAAAATGAATCTCAGGGAACTACGGTGTTCCTAGAAACTCTAATGTTTGTCCATTTGTCATCGGGAGGGATTATGTATGTTGTTTTGAATATTTAATCTCTTTCTATTGTGATATTTGTTGCAAAACAAGTTATACTCATTTGGTTGTGCCCAATTTTTAGCTCACTTTTCCTCTAGAAAATTTACCAGCCTTGTCTATCTTGCTGAAGGAAATTCCTAATAATTATGAAATTCGACATGGATCGAAGGTAGAGGTTATTTGGCATAGATACTTATTTTAATGGCTGCCTTTTGTCAAAGTATTTCTTTCTTCTCTTGTTGTTGTATTTTAACGAGAAGGAATAAGGCCGTCTCCTTCTGTGTTCAATGGCAGTTGATAATTAATATGTCCAAAACATTTGATGCAGTTATCAATGCCATCCTATCATGAAATTTTTTCTCTCAGATGAATTACTCATTCAGTGTTTTCAAATTGTATGTCTCAAATGAAATGTCATGTACTGGGATGCCTTTCTTTGGCCATTAGGGCACTTGATATGAAAATTCTTCCTTTATGAACAAATCCATATGCACAGCAATTAGCAGCAGATATAACATGCATATTTCTGGAATTCATTCATTATCCATTATCAAAACATATGTAAACACAAGCATTCCACACAAAGATGATTATGGAATACTTATTTGTTTTCAAGAGACCCAACTTTGTGCACTCACCCTTTGACATATCAAAGTATTTACCTCAACACATGAGGAATAACCTTTTACATTGAAGGCTTAGTCATTGTTGATTCCAATCCAAGAATTTACTCCAAGTTCTAGAGTCCAACTCATGATCCCTACCTCAACACATGAAGCCCAATCCAGGCACAAGATTGTCTTGGAGAATGATTCGTGATACTGTAACTTTAACATTAGGATGACATGAATGATAATGGAAGCATCAATAATTTTTTTGCAATGGAATGTTACCTTAGAGTGAGATCTTTCTTTTATGTACTTAGGTATTATGGTGTAGTAGCATCATACTTAAAACCCATAGATATAGAAAAATAGGAAGTCTACATAGAAGAGGAGTTGCAGGGAGATGTGAAGCATCAAATGTATAGGATATTGACAACCCATAAGTTATAGAATCCCATCAATAGGGATATTACGGTAGAGCATGTATATTTTTAGATACCATTTTCTTTATTGATTGGTCTTATGCAATGGGAGAATGAGCATATTGTCACATGTGAAGTGTGCCTAACAAAGAACGAAGACAAGGTGGAATTGAAGGAACCCAAAAATAAATGAAAAACCTTTTCATCCAGGAGGCCAATAAAACCCATTCTTAAAGACAACTACCATGTCAAATATTTAATAGGTTTTATAAGAAGAGTTCTTCTTTGTTAGAAAAAAAGAATTAAATATCATGAAAAAAAAGAGATGGGTAACAAAAAGGAGACACTTCTTAACTTTTGGTAATTGTCCATTGACACAAAGATTAAAGATTTGGGAAGAAGTTGATGCTTGAAAATAAAAGAGAACAAAAAGGAAAAAAAAGGAGAGTGCATCTTTGGGAAAAGAGAGAAGTTCTATTTTGAAAACATTGGTTCTAGTAGTATGTTGGGTAGAAGCATTTCTCAAGAAGGAAGAAATGGAGCTCCAAAAACAATGCTCAATAGAACTACAAAAGAAGGAGGCAAGCATTGAACTTGCAGCTTGTGTAATAATAAAGGAAGGGGTGAAAATTCTTGATAAATATAACTGTGAGTGGAAACAAATTAACTATAACTCTCAATAAGAGGACATTGAAGAATATCCCATAGCTTTTATAAGAAAAGAAGATGAACTACACTTGATTCTAGGTAACCTATGATTCCATGGGTTTTGATGAGAAACCTCTTATGATTTTTTATATTTTTTAATTAAAGTAATTTCCCAACCTTGACATTAACCTACATGCATCTTATAAGAAAGGGTTTCACTTTGTTTTTCTTTTTTTTTTAATTTTAATAAGTGGGGCAGTTATAGCCCTTGGAGGCTCCATATATCTACATTGAGTTGATAAAGAAACCTTGTGTTGATATTTTCATCTATTATTGATTGCATGCATGTGTATTTATTGACCTTCAATCCTTATTCTAATTGTTGAAGTGATTAGACAAAGTGACCTTCAAGGTGGGATTGAGTGCATCCTCTAATTAACACATTCCATTCTAAATATTACTAAATCATTACATATTAAGGATATGAATTGAGTTGCAACTTCAATAAATTACATGATGTAATTACTATTTTGATAACTACTATTACTAGAAAAATGAAAATTTATAAATATAGATTAAGACATCAATTTAGTAATTGTCATTTAGCTAACTATTATTAACTTGTACAAAAAATAATTTATTTTTAACTTACCTAAAATATATTAGAGCAAGCTGAGTGGACCTAGTGGGTTCAAATCTAGAGGAGAGTAATGTATATACATCTCTGTAAAAGATACATAGAAGATACACAAATTTAGTGTGGAATTTGATGATAACCTTAAAAATAGATTGTTGTTTTTGTAGTTATTATTATTATTAACAACTTATCAAAATTTTCAAAACACCTAAAGTTCAATTTTTAAAAACAGACTACATAAAATTTTGAAATACAAACTTCTTATAATTTCCTGTGATAATTGTGAGATTTATTAATCAACAAAGAGATGAGACATGCATTGAAAAATATACATGACCATTCTAATTTTATTTCAATGTATCTATCGCAACCTTCATAATAAGCGACAATACATATATATTATTTATTATTATGATTTCCATTTGACATCATTATACGAAGTTATTTATGTCTAAAATAGCAACATTTCTTGAAGCAAAGGAAACTTCACGTTCTGCTCTTTCTCTTCTTACGCAACAATGGGGCCTTTTCGAAACCCTAATCGCGTCTCAACTTAACCCGAAGATTTAGCCCATCCCCACCCATAACGAGAGTCAGTGCGGGATGATATCTCACTTGTTCACTTTGAACACCCTCGAACTTAAAGAAGCGAACAAGGACAGTAGCAACAGTTTTCATTTGGATGTATGCAAATTCCTTTCCCAGACATATGCGAGGTCCAGCCTGCAACAACCATACATATCACACCTTATCAATTTCGACACATAGTTTTCTCTTAAAAATATTCACTACCACTTTGAGATCACTTAGTTGAAATGCAGTGAACTTGAATGGCGACTGCGGCTGGAATACTCCATCCTCATTAAGCCATCTCTCTGGCCTAAAATCCTCGGCATCAGTGCCCCAGAGGAATTTCATTCTTCCCATAGAATAAGGCACGTAGCTCACTATATGACCTTTCTTTATTTTGTATCCGTCTGGTAGGGTGTCATCCGAAACGGCATACTTTCCATCCTACAGATTGTTATTCTTCAGTCATTAAAAATGAACACAAAATTAATAAGGATCATGATTCCTTTTTTTAAAACAAAAAAGAAGATGTAAATTGACTTTTGCACAATCTAGTGTAAATTCAATTACTGGCTAAATACCTGAAGAAAGATACACATGAAGAAACTTACCACAGGAATAGGAGGATACAAGCGCAAAGTCTCTATCAAAGCTGCATGAAGATAGTGCATCTTATCCAGTACTGTATGTGTTAGGATGTCAGCAAACATACTTATACCTTCTTCCACAGACACACATTCATTCTTGGCCTTTACCATGTTCTTGATTTATTGGAGAAGCTTTTCTTCGACGTCCAGATTCTGGCAAAGCAAATGAAAGAACCAGGAAAGAGTAATTGCACTTGTGTCACACCCAGCTATCATAAAATTCAAAACAATATCTCTGAGATATTTGTCAGAGTGAATTTCTGGTTTATTCTCAGTTGCTTCCATAAAGCGAGACAACAGATCTGGTTTTTCCTGTAAATAGTTTTTAAAGAGAAAGAAGGACATGAGTACCAGAAACTAACCTGTAAAAATCCTGCACAGTGCAGATAGAAGAAACTTTCTGAAATTGCTTCCCACGAATCCACTCAGCCACTGTAAAGAATGATTTGCAATAGAAATCAAGCTTGATATTGAGCCTGAGTCCTGACTCTTGCACCATTATATACTTGACTAAATTTATGGACCAAATCCAGTGAAAAAAATTCCCCAATTGATTTTGTTTTTGGTTAACAAACAAGGGTGATCCCTTAAGTGCACTGTTACCTCGATAAGGTAGGCCGCTCGTCCATCCTTCATGCCGCATTTCCTAGGTGGAGAGATTCCTCTATTTCCTCTTTCTCATGAGCTCCTCTAAAGCTAAGTCAATACTATGGATAATGGAAACCTATGGCTACCTTCTCTTTGTTGCGTGAGTTCGTTCTCCTATCTCCTTCTCCTGCAGCTACCTTGTTACGACTTTCTATTCAAGATAAAGAAAGGTGAGATGGTAAGATAAAAAATACCAACGCCCCCCCCCCCCAATATTCCCCATTTTCACCCTTGCAACCAATATTCCCCATAACTAAACCCATGGCTTTGATCTATTATATCCACTCAAATCCCTCCTCTTATATCGTTATCGTTTGTGGCTTATTAAAGCCTTTGATTTTACTTTTGGCAATGCCACTTCAAAATAAAGGGAACCTGTTTGGTTGGGAGAACCTAGATATGTCGATTTAGAATAAGCCAATGCATATGGGAACGAAACGTGAATGGATGGGTGCCTCCTCGAGTTATTGCAGGTACAATTTTTTCCTAGTAGTGATTCCTTCTCAGGAGAACCCTCCTTCTAAGTCAAGTGACTGGGGACTACCTCCTCACTGGAAAAACTACATTCTTGCTTTGGCCATCTTCCCCACCCAAGCCAACCCTTTCCTCAGCTGATGCCGGCATGCCTCTGTTGGGCTATTCTCTAGTCACATCTGGGAATACTCCTGTTTTCACTCAAATCAAGAAGCAGATCGCAGTGAAGGCATATTTATATCCATAAGGATGATCCTTTGGGCCCTAGTGTAGTGTCCCGAGGCGAGAAGCCATGCTTTACTGTTGATGGTCATATCCAAAAAGGTTCTAATAACTTATGTTGGAAGGGTTTGTCCTTGGTATTGTTCTCCTAACTAAGATTCCATTCTTCAAAACAGAAGGTCAGCCAGCCCATATGAGGTTATATATGTAAAAACCACAATAGACAAGGTAAAAAAGGGTTTATTCTATTTCCTTGTGCTCCCTTTGAGGCTAATTCGAAGAAGAAGATTCTGTATCATGGGGATAGTCCAATCGGGTGAACCAATTCTTATCCTTCCCCTCCCATCGCCCATGTTTGCAGAGACAAAAGGAAATTAGATAGAAGAAAATTTCTGAAATTGCTTCCCACGAATCCACTCAGCCACTGTAAAGACTAATTTGCAATAGAAATCAAGCTTGATGTTGAGCCCGAGTCCTGACTCTTGCACCATTATATACTTGACTAAATTTATGGACCAAATTCAGTGAAAAAAATTCCCCAATTGATTAAATCTCCACATTTTACTCAAATAATTGTCCACAAATCCAAATCCAGGATGAACTATGTCCAATTTACCCCAATCAAGGTCGAAGTAAGACCAGTTTACAGAAATATTCATAAATCCCAGTGAAATAAAAAAAAATTAATCATATTATCCATAAATCCTAGGCAAAATACCATTTTTTCAAACTATTATCCATAAATCAAATGAACAATCTTCATTTCTCCTCCCAATCGGAAAAAAATGGGCGAATTTGGGCAAATATCTCCTCGCAGATGGAAAAATTCAGGCGAATGTGGGCAAAAATAAATAATTCCGTGGGCTAATGTTCCTTTTCTAGATTTTCCCTAAATCAGGATGAATGCGATTTACCTTGGGACATCTATATACAAAATAAATAATGGGCAAATTTATTAAATAAAATAATAACATTTTAATACAAAAATTCGCCCACTTTTTTTTAGGTAACCCTTAAAATTTGCCATTGGGCTATAATTCGCCCCTAAAATCATCCCTGTTTTTGATGTTGCACAACTATATTCTCCCAAAACCCCTTGCCAACATGTCCACACAGAAATTGTCAGTCGTTTTATTATTATATTGTCCAACAAAATGAAGGTATAAAACCTACAGTAAACTCGTTGCATTTCCTCTTCACTCTCTCACAATATCTCTCACACAATCAAATAGATTATTTTACAATGATACACTACAATACCCAATCATTACAATGCTTTCCTCTTATAAAGGAATTACCATTGGATAATACCACAAGTCACCCAATACCATGGGCTCACAAACTATTGGCCAACAAACATCAAAAAAATCTTGTAAGGGGTTCACCCCCTAGACCCGAACACCCCAGACTCCATGAGGGGATGATGTCCCCCTGCACCCCCATGCTGGGACAAGTGTATAGTAAAAGTGGAGCATAAACATGGTTGAATAATAACACCTCTAAATTAGTAAGATCAAGATCCACAACCACATGGATATTGATCATAATAACTCCACCATTTTTGCACTGGTTGAACTATGATTTGAACCTTGGATTTGGAAAATTTCCCATATTCACCTTCATGCTTGAAGACCAACTAAAAATGGTAAGGAGCTCAATTTATCTTTGCTTACTACCTTTTTCAACATATCTACAAGATTATGGCTAGGTTGTATCTTATCCAACTTCAACAGTCCATCTTACATAACAGATCATATGAAATGGTACTTTAGTTGTATATGTTTAGTATTTGAATGTAAGGATGAGTTCTTTACAAGATTAATGGCACTCTGGTTGTTACTTTACAAACTATTATTTTCCTACTTCTTACCCAATTCTTCCATGACCCTCTGCAACTAAATCATCTCTTTACTATCCTATGTAGAAGCAACATACTCTGCTTCTGTTGTTGAAAGTGAAACAACCTTTTTTGTTTAGAAATCCAACTTACTGTTGTTCCACCTATAGTAAAAACATACCGTATGGTTCTCCTCTTGTTGTCTTTATCGCCTGTAATACCTGCGTCAACATATCCTCATAGAATAGTGTCTAAACATCCAAAACATAATGCATTAGAAGTGGTGCATCTCACATACCTAAGAATCCATTGCACTATCCTTCAATTCTCTTCACTTGGATTTTCCATATACCTACTCAGAACTCCCACTACATGTGCAATATCTAGTCTTTGCACACTATGGCATACATTAAGCTACCAATTTGTGATGAATAGGCAAACTTGGACATGTATTATATCTCCTCCTATGTCTTGGGACACATCTCCTTACTTAGTTTGAAATGGATTTCCAAAGGTGTACTAACTAGTTTTTCATTCTGCATTCTAAACCTCCCCAACACCTTTTCTATGTACTCATCCTAAGCCAATGTCAATTTGTGATTTTTCTTGTCTCTTGTTTTTCTCATACCAAGAATTTGCTTTGCAGCAACCAAATTCTTCATTGCAAACGATTTATCTAGTTTCCTTTTGAGCACATTTTTACTCTACATGTTAGACCCTATAACAAGAATTTCATCCACATACAATAACAATATAATATATCTTCCATTATATAGCCTCTTTAAATAAACACAGTGTTCAGAATGACATCTACTATAACCTTGTTCTATCATAAACTTATCAAACTTCAACTACCACTATCTTGGATCTTGTTTCATTCCATACAATCTCTTCTTCAACCTACAAACCAAATTATCCTTCCCTTTTACCTCATCTTATTGTGGTTGATGCATATAAATATCTTCCTCCAAATCTCCATGGAGAAAGGATGTTTTTACATCTAACTGTTCAAGATGCAAATCTTCTACCACCACTAGACTTAAATTAGTCCTAATTGAAGTCATTTTAACAACAAGATAAAATATTTCATCAAATTCTATACCTTTATTTTGTGCAAACCCATTTACTACAAGTCTGGCCTTATACTGCTTCTTTCCTCCTTCTTCTTCCTTCAACTCGTAAACCTAGTTATTATGTATTCCTCTTTTACTTACAAGAAACTCAACCAAATCCCAAGTTTGGTTTCTTACCAATGATTTCATATTCGCATTCCTGCCTTGATCTTACTTCTTGTTACCACCTAAGTTGTACTTAGTGGTTTTTTATCAAGTGAGCCTAGTGAACTGAACAAGATAACTTGTTCGGACTTTAGAGAACCTTCAGTCTCGCTTCTGGGGAGCTTTGTTGTACTATATCACATGTTCATACCCCATGGGGGAATTGTAATAAATGTTCTAGCATGATAGTGTCTGTAAAATACTCGGTCTCTTAGACTTTATTTTTCAATTCGATCATCCCAGGGTGTTTTTTCCCTTGGTTATTATTGGTTGTTGAATAAACGACTCATAATTTCTAAGTTTTTCACTCCATACCTCCAAAGTTGGGGTGGTCGGCTTGGAATTTAGGCCTATTGAGGTTATTAGAGTCTATGTGTCAATGTATAAGCATGCTACACATCATGGTCGATTCATATGAACATGTCTAAGTCCCCCTAGGTTTTTTCAATTTTTCAATTTTTTAATTTTTTTCAGTGTTTTTTATTAAAATTTATTTTTCCCAAAACTTAGGCTGTTTTTTAATAGTTTAATTGGAAAATTTGATTTTGTAATAATAGTGGGCCAAATAATCATTTTCAGTCATGTAGGTGCTCATTTTCAAGCTAAGAGAACCATGTAAACCCATGGACCCACTATTTCCTCGTTTTGAGTGATTTTCCATCACTCAGGTCAGAAATCCCCAAAAAATCAATTATTGATTATTTTAATTAATAAATTGATGAATAATGGAGCAAATCCAAAATCCTAGATCAGTGGATTCTCAGCCGATTTGATTGAAATCATTCAAATCTAAACCAAATTGATTGGATCCGACAAATCCTTAACTGAAGGAGGTGATATGGACAGATCCAGAGTTGATCTTCAGCATCCTTTATGGGGAATTGTGCCATCTCTCTCTCCTCCACACGTGTGGGCTCTCCTAGAAGCTCTGTGTATTGATGTGTTAGTTTGTGGGTTGATGTGTCAGCTCAATCAGCCCCTCGATTGACAAGTAGGCTCAGTTTGGCTTCAGATCAACATTGATTGACTCTCCCTCAGCTGCAGTGGTCTGTCTCCTTGGGATTTGCTCCTCGCTGGGCTGGATCTCTTGGTTTTTGTATAAATATAGCACAAGTTGCCTCTTCCAAGATAGTTAGAGCTAGATTGAGGAGATTTTTCCATTGTAATACTACTATATTTTATGAATAAAGAAGCTTTGGAGGCTATACCGTGTAGTGCATGTGTTTGTGTGGATTCTCAGTGTTATGCTGCTAATGTGGTAACTGCAATTTCTTTCCAATTTTTGTGTTGCTTTCGTTTTCTGGCTTCAAGGATTCGGTTGAATCAAGTAAGGGTGTCAAATAGGCAAGTTATATTTCTTTCTTTTGTTTATCCATATGATGTATGCTCAAGGATTTTAGTTATATGCTTAAATAAGATTATTTTTGCATGATCTTTCATTTTTGTTGCTTTATACATCTATATCCAGATCTCATGAGGTGTTGTGTAGGATTGTGTTATCTAGTTGCAGGTTCCCGATTGGATGAAGGTGTGGATCAAGATTGACACCATTCCTTATCCAATAAGCTCAAGACTCTCTCCCTCAGTGCTCCACAAAAGGGCCTCCTTTCATCTTGCTCCATTCAAGCAACGAGCTGACCTTCTCTCCTCTTCTTCTCATTTCTTTAAGAAAATCAATCTTCCAGTTACCTGTCTCTCCCTCTTATGATCAGATCTAGTTCTAAGAATTGAATATATATATTGTTACATCTATTTCATTAGATTTTTGCTACTTATATCTGTAATTTCATAAATAATATCATTTCATAAAGATAGATCTAGGTGTAGGAATTGCCTTTTTTGCAAGTAGCTAAATCATAAATCTAAAACTTGCTCATAAGGTAGTTTCTTTTTTCATTCTTTAAAGATTTAAATTCTGCAAGAAAAGTGCATATCTCATTGGCTGCCCAAACAGCAATTCAAAATCCCAATGAAAGCTTGCTTTCCTTGGTTCCTTTTGCAAAACCAGATTAGCCCCTTTAAACATTTTTTTACTTAGTTTTTTTTTGGTAACTAGCGTGGTGACCCAAAACACTTTTAAAGTGTGTTTGGGAACATTTTATTTTAATTTATCACTATTTTTTATAAGGTCTAACAAAAAAGAGAATGAGACTCTTCCCATTTTCCGACTCTTGGACGAACCAGAGCTTCCCGGAAGCTTCCCCCAGCGCTGTGTTTTGAGTTTAGCTTGTTACAAGCTTGTTGTAAGCCTTTGGATCCCAGATAACAAGGACAAAAGTGCATCAATTTCAATTTTCTGATATTGTAAATCGCTGATAATAAAAACAAAATATCTTTTCGAATAGGCTCTTTCGAGCCTATTCATCATCCCCCCTGGGGGGATTTGTGTCTGTGTCTTTTTCTTTTCTTTTTGTTTATCCTTTTTTAATCTAGCATAGTTCTAATATGTAGGGTATTATAATTTGATTTATAATTATTTCCATATTCGATATCGGAGGTTTCAAAGTAATTTTAATACTTATCCCACGGCTTCCCGATTGGCTCGAAAGGGGAAAGAGATGCGTGGTAGGACTAATTAAAAAAATGGCATTGTGTATCTTTGTTTTCTGTTTCATCAGCTATAATAAAATTAACCCCTCCTTGATTCATCTATTGATATCCACTTAGATTGAAAGAGGTTCCTGGAGGGTTTTCTTTTTAACAAGAACACCAATCTTAAAATTTACTAAAATTGACAAGACTCTGGTGTGTATTCTCTACACTTGGTTGCGGTTCATTCGATCAGTCAAGTTGCATCAAAAGCACTTGAGTGACTAGAATAATTAGTATTTAATCTCCCAAATTGAAAAACCATCAAGTGAAAATCCAACACCTCGATTAAACCATTACGATGGAAAAATACCCAAAGGAAGTGGGAACTCCTGAAAAATGACCTTGGGGTGCCGATCTTTGTTACATCTATGGGTGCATTATGAACAATATCCTTAGAGACTCCATTCAGCCCACATATTCCTTGCAAGTATCCATGAAGTTTTAGTTTTGGACATACTCCAAGTACTCTCAGGTATATATGGAGTCCACCCCTTCGCCTAATTTTAATCAACTCATATTTCACATTAACTTAAAACGTACCAAGAGGCAATCGCAAAAAATTCACTCCAAGCACATGCAAGTACATTGATTATATTTTGACTCCATTTTAAGGCACTGGCTATTTTCTTTCTATATATATATATTGTGTCTCAGCATTGTGCTTTCATGCACTCGTTTTGTATCTTGTCATCTATGGTTGTTTATGGTTAAATTTCAAACTCCTAAGTAGCTCATTGAATTTAACATCACCATACTAAATAATTTTTCCTTAGTAACTTAATAGGGTCTAACCCCTTTTGCTTCTTTAAGAGTTGAGCCTAAATGGAGTGTTGCCACTATTGTCTGCTGATTGCACACCAGCAGCAGAAATCTTTCGAAAGCTGTCTCCTCACTTAGGAAAGTGGGAGAGGTGTGACCTTGGGGGCAAGCACAGAGCTAGGTACTGTCACCTACTCCTAGCTCCTCTGTTTAGGCTAACTCTTAACGAAACCAAGGGGGGTAGTCCCTACAAAATAGTTTCTATGGCTCTTAAGTTGTTAAAGTGTTTTGATTAGTTACGGATACGAATGGGTGTTGTTTAGGATTTATTATGATTTGAAGTGTTTGTTTATTATGAATATGACACTAAATCAAAAGCAATCCACGTTGCTAACAAGATATTACAAATATAAGAAAAAATTATAGACTTTAATAGTGCATTCAAAGAAATAAATTATGATAAACCATAGACCATTGATCAAATAATATGATTATGCAAATTAAAAAGGACCAATGCCTTATGGAGTCAATGAAGCTGAAATGCGCCAGAGAATTAAACACAAGTATAGAAATCAAGCTAGTGAATGTTAGGTGATGCGAGTGCTCTTGGTAGGTTTTAAGGTTTTTATGTTTTCTTGATTAAGGTGTCAACGAAGGTTTATCAAAACTAGGAGACTCTTCTAAGTTTCCTCCATTTAAGACATGCCGGGCCTTCCCAGTATCCTAGGCTGATATTGTCAAGTGACCAGCTAGCTGAGAATATAAGACATCGGGAGGTTTCGGCGCCTCTACTAGGAAGTACTTTGGAAGAATACCTACAATTCTGGTGCATTGGTTACGGGGTGTTAATTATTATTAGGTTGCTCTTGCAGGGTATAAAGATCTAGTGCCGTTTCTGGGTACTCCGATCTGAGATCGGTCAGAGCATACTCCGACAAGGAGGGAATGATTTAATTAATTAAAGGGGTGTGTGTTGCAAGTTTTATTAAATTAATTAATTAGGACTCTCTGACAGAGAGTGCTCTTGACCCCGTCTTATGACAGTGTTTCAAGAGACTTATCTAATCTAAGATGCCTAATGCAGGGATATGCAGTTCTATGAATGAACTCCGATAGAGAGTGCTCTTGACTTGTGTTACTGCAAGTTCAAGAGTCTTACTTAATTTGTTAAACTTGAAAAAGACATAGAACATAAAAAATATAACTACCCAAGAGTGTCTTTCAGGATTTTTAGGGCCCTAATCGGGAAAGCAAGGGGGTAAGTATACAGTAAGAACTTATTCAATATTTAATCAAACAATCAAATTAGTACTTTTACTTCATTTTCAAAACATAATGAATTAATCAAAACATGAACTACTTGATTATGATTATGCAACTTATCCTACCCTATCCTATCATTAGCAATTTAAACCAAAAATGAAAAGCATGACAATGAGACGATACAGGCTTCCCCCAAATGGGGGAAGAAGGGTGTGGGAGCCGTAATCCCACTTGCTTTTTAATTAATTTTTACAATTTTGATGGATTTTATTTTTTGCCTTTGCCTTGGAAGAACATGGAGAGAAAGGGATAGACAGAAGAGGGAAGATTTGTCCTTTTTGTTCTTTCTTGCTTCCTTGCTTGCTTAAGGCGCTTTGGTATTTTCTTGATTCTTCCTGTAAATAAGAGCTTTAAACAATTCAAACGTTATGTATTACTCAAAAATTTAAAGACAAACTACAAACTAAATTCTCAAAAAAGAGGGTAAAAACCAGCGGTGGAAGAAAATGAAAGAGAGAGGAGAAAAACCAAGAAAAGGGAGAGAGAAAAGGTGAAAAAGAGGGCTGTCCAAAGGCAAAAATAGGGCTGTAAAATAGTAAAAAAAAGGGCAGCAAACAGTCAAAAGAGGGCTGTCCAAAGCATAAAAAAAGGGGTGAAAACTAGGTAAAACGAGGGCTGTCCAAAGAGAAGAAAGAGGGCTGCAGAGCTGAGTGAAAAGAGGGCAGCGAAAAGTCAAAAGAGGGCTGTCCACAAGGAGGAAAAAGAGGGCAACGAAAAGGAAGGAGGAAAGGCGAACCAAACAAGGAAAAGAAAGGGAAGCCAAAGGATGGAAAGAAGTAAACTAGGGCTTCCTAAGTAACCGGTAACCAAAAGAATTTTAAAGAAGAATTTATGAGATGGAACTTGAAGCAAACAAAGACTCTTAAAGCCTTCTTCTTGGAAATCTCCAAGTTACTGTAGATCCTGCAAAGAAACCAATGTTAAAAGAAAAACTTGTGATCTTGAAGTTGAGCTAGATGCAACCAAGCTCACACCCTTCTCCAAGATGGTAGATCCTGTCCAAGATCAAAACACTTCAAACGCCCAGTGAGATTAATCAATTAGCATGCTAATAAATATAAAGACTCATCAACATTAATATAACGGAATATTTCTTGCTCATGAAATCTTTTAAATAAACTAGCATAATCAACCAACTTAACAACTGTAAATGGAATATTTTATGTTCTAAACAGTAGACTTCTAAAACTAATTGATTAGATCATATATGAGCATTTGAAATGAAATAGATGGATAGAAATCACCTCACAAAATTCATTCACCACAAGTACTGAGCTACATGGACATCCAAAGTCTTAATTTTATTCCAAAAGATTAGCATAATCCATTACAAATTCTTATAGAGTAAGTTTACAATCAAAGATCCATCATAATAGAGCTGAAAGAGCCTCGTTTTAACAAAGGAGAGAGTGCTAAAACCCTAAAACCAAAAAACCAACCCTAACCAGCTTAGCCACCTAACAAAGAGCCCATACCTAAACAAGAGAACCGGGAGTGAGGGGAGGCCTCCGCCCAGGCAAGGCGCCCCCACTCCAAACCTATGAACTGAAAACAAGCCAAGGATGAGGCCACATGTGTGAGTCTAGATGTAGGTAAGCTCATCCTTTAGGTCTGGCAGGAGCGTGAGCTAGGTTTGGGAAGCCCACTGATGGTGTAAGCTTCAGTATTCACCTCGATCAAATCACCGGACCAATGAGAGCTCTCCATCTCATCTTTAGCTGGAGATGACATGTCTGATAACTGATAATAAATTAATTGCTCTCTTAATGATGACTGAAGCTGAGTTATGATAGCTCCAATCATCATAAGTGTTCCATGAGATGTCATTTAGCCTTTTATTTTATTAAATTTGGATTAATTTGGAGAGTTTTATTTTTCTCCAAAATAATCATTTTTTTAATAAAAATCATTTTTTAATAAAAATCATTTTTTAATAAAAATCATTTTTTTACTAAAAATCATTTTTTACTCAAAACTGACTTTTTTGAGTAAAAAGGCATTATGTGTCCGATTGCTGATCTAAACGTTGGTTTTGACTGGCTAGTTGATCAAGAATGATTTTTGGCTTAAGGTTAGAGCCTTCAATCACTGAATTTTGAGTCTGGATCATGAACGGGTTTTTTCCATTTAATTTATGGAAAAATTAACCCAAAAAACTTAGGAAAATAAATTAAAAATTAAAAAAAAAATTCACTGTTCGAAAAAGATTTTTTTTGAATTTTTTTTATGTGTCCAGATGAGTTAGGACATGACCATTATCTATCTAAATAATGTATAGTAGGCTTGTAACACTCAATTGGGCTCTAATAACCCCCCAAGGCCCACAATTCAACATCGGGCATTCCAGCTTTGGAGGAAGCGGGAGAAAACCTCGTCAATTATACTCGGCTGAAGGCAAAGCATAATTGTCAGGGGAAAAAAACTCCCTGGAATACCCTATTTGAGATTCTACGTCTCAGGAGACCGAACCACTCAAAAATATCCTACTAGCACATTTAATTACAAACCCCGTGGGGCCATGGTCAAAATTATTCAAAATAAAAAAGTGACTAGCCAATATTGGCTAGACAAGCAGACGAATCAACTGATACACTGGAATCAGACTTTGAAAAAGTCTGTCAATCAGAGGCTCCTCAGGTAACCCAACTATGGTACAAAAATTTGGATAACAACCACCTTTCACACACCTGGGTCACGTGGCAGAAATCTTCAAGCCACTCGGTGTGTCCTTAGGGGCAAGTCTTGAGTCAAGGCTATCACCTTGTTCTTGACTCCTCTGTTTAGGCTCAACTCCTAACGA
The DNA here is from genome assembly GCA_001517045.1 of Pseudotsuga menziesii. Classification (NCBI taxonomy): domain Eukaryota; kingdom Viridiplantae; phylum Streptophyta; class Pinopsida; order Pinales; family Pinaceae; genus Pseudotsuga; species Pseudotsuga menziesii. Next base: position 232,445 of record LPNX010634783.1, read on the forward strand.
AGCCAAGGGGGGTAGACCCTATTAAGTTACTAAGGATAATTACTTAGTATGGTGATGTTAAACTGAATGAATTACTTAGGAGTTTGAAATTTAACCATAAACAACCATAGATGACAAGATACAAAATGAGCGCACGAAAGCACAATGCTGAGACACAATATATATATATATATATATAGAAAGAAAATAACCATTGCCTTAAAATGGAGTCACAAGATAATCAATGTACTTGCATGTTCTTGGATTGAATGTTTTGCAATTACCTCTTGGTACGCTTTAAGTTAATGTGAAATATGAGTTGATTAAAATTAGGTGAAGGGGGGGGGGACTCCAGATATACCCAAGAGTACTTGGAGTATGTCCAAAACTAAACTGTCACGGCTACCTGCAAGGAATATTTGGGATGAATGGAGTCTTTGAGGCTATTTTTCATAATGCACCCACAGGTGTAACAGAGATCGGCGCCCCGAGGTCACTTTTCAGGAGTTCCCGCTTCCTTTGGGTATTTTTCCACCGTAATGGTTTGATCTAGGTGTTGGATTTTCACCTGATGGTTTGTCAATTTGGGAGAGTGAATCCTAATTATTCTAGTCACTCAAATTCTTTTGATACAGCTTGACTGATCGGATGAACCGCAGCCAAGTGCAGAGCACACACACCAGAGTCTTGTCAATTTTAGTAAATTTTGGGATGGGTGTTCTTGTTAAAAAGGAAAACCCTCCAGGAACCTCTTTAGATCCAAGTGGATCTCAATCGGGGAATCAAGGAGGGGTTAATTTTATAACAGCTAATGAAACAAATGATGAAAAGAAAAACACAGATACACAATTCCTATTTTCTAATTAGTCCTACCATGCATCTCTTTCCCCTTTCGGGTCAGTCAGGAAGTCATGGGGTAAGTATTAAGATTACTTTGAAATATCAAATATGGAATATTAAATTGATAATAAATCAAAGTATACTATGCTATAGATTAGAACTACACTAGTTTGCAAAAAAAAAGGAAAGAAAAGAAAAAAAGAAACACGGACAGAAATCCCCCCAGGGGGGATGGTGAATAGGCTCGAAAGAGCCTATTCGAAAGGACCTTTTATTTTTATTAGCAGTGATTTACAATATCAGAAAATTAAAATTGATGCACTTTGGTCCTTGTTATCTGGGATCCAAAGGCTTACAAGAAGCTTGTAACAAGCTAGAATTCAAACACAGTGGTGGGGGAAGCTTCCAGGAAGCTCCGATTCATCCAAGAGTCAAAAATTGGGCAGAGTCTCCTTCTCTTTTTTGTTATACCTGCTAAAAAACAGCAATCAATCAAAATCAAATGTGCCCAAACACACTTTGAAAGTGTTTTGGGTCACTACACTGTTTACCGAAAAAAAAACTAAGTAAAATTTTGTTAAGTTGGGGTAATCTAGTTTTGCAAAAAGGAACCAAGGAAAGCAATATTTCCTTGGGATATTGGATTTATGTTTGGGAAGCCAATGATATGTGCACTTTTACTGTAGAATATGAAACTTTAAAGTACAGCAAAGGAAACCAGCTTAAAAGCAAGCTACAAAATTTCTTTAAAATGCTTGCAAAAAAGAGGATAATTTCAGCTAGATCTCTTAAAATATAACTTGATATGAAAAATGGAACTGAGATCTAAAATTAAAAAAGGAATTTAATGAGATAGATCTAAGCAATAAGACTCTTTAAAAGTAACCAATTTGAAGAGAAATTAAGATTTTGAAGGAGGAAGAGAGAGAAAGAGTGTTTGAAGCCTGGGATTGTTGGGCTTTGGATTGTGCTTTTGTGGAACACCGGGGGACTATGTCATTCAGAAGATCCTGAAGATGAAAAAGATGCAAAATAGCTCAACCTCTTCTACAAGTGAGATCACCTACAACTTATAAATCCTTGCACAAATAGATGGTTAAAACATAGGTGCTGCTGGAAGAGATAATTGGAAAGCATGCAATTAAACTTAAAATACATACAACTCCAATAGATCTAAAACAAGCATCAGTAAGAGCATAAATAAAAATAGAATAAACTCTTACCCTAATAGGAGGGATCTCTCTCCTTCAAGGCTAACAATTAACCAGCAAAAGCAATGATAAATAACACAAATTATACCTCATAAGCATTTGACAATCACCATCCACACATGAAGAGCATTACACCATAGATCTTGCCTCCAAAGCTTCTTTATTCCAGAATAATAAACAATACAGTACAATAGCAACATCACCTCAATCCTAGTTCTAAATAGCTTGGATGAGGCTGCTTGTGCTTTGATTTATACAAAAACCAGGAGATCCAGCTCGGGGGGGGTGCAAATCCCAAGGAGACAGATCAAATCAGCTGATGGAGAGTCAATCAATGTAGATCTGAAGCTGAACTGAGCCTACTTGTTAATCAGGGGCTTGATTGACCTGACACATCAACCCATAAACCGACACATTAGTCCACAGAGCTCCCAGGAGAGCCCACACGTGTGGAGGAGAGAGAGCAGGCACAATTCCCCATAAAGGATGTTGAAGATCACCTCTGGATCTGATTTGATCACCTCCTTTGGTCAAGGATTTCCCAGATCCAGTTAATCATCTGGTTCATATCTGACTAATTTCAATCAAATCGGCTGAGAATCCATTGATCTATGATTTTGGATTTGCTCCATTATTCATTAATTTATTAATTAAAATAATCAATAAATTATTTTTGGGGGCTTTCTGACCTGAGTGATGGAAAATCACTCAAAACTAGGAAATAGTGGGTCCATGGGTTTACATGGTGCTCTTAGCTTGAAAATGAGCACCTACATGACTAAAACTGATTATTTTTCCCACTTTTATTACAAAATCAATTTTTCCAATTAAACTATTAAAAAATAGCCTGAGTTTTGGAAAAATTAAATTTTAATAAAAAACACTGAAAAAACTAAAAATTTGAAAAATTGAAAAAACCTAGGGGGACTTAGACATGTTCATATGACTCGACCATGATGTATAGCATGTTTATACATTGACACATAGACTCTAATAACCTCAATAGGCCTAAGTGCCAAGCCGACCACCCCAACTTTGGAGGTATGGAGTGAAAAACTCAGAAATTATCAGTCGTTCATTCAACAACCAATAATAACCAAGGGAAAAAACACCCTGGGCTGATCGGATTGACAAATAAAGTCTAAGAGACCGAGTCTTTTACAGACACTATCATGCTATAACATTTATTACAATTCCCCCATGGGGGATGAACATGTGATATAGTACAACAAGGCTTCCCAGAAGCAAGATTGAAGGTCTTCTGAAGTCCGACCAAGTTATCCTTGTCTGGTTCACCAGGCTCACTTGATAAAAAACCACTAAGTACAACTTAGGTGGTAACACGGAGGAGTCAAGAACAAGGTGACAGCCTTGACTCGAGACTTTCCGCCAAGGACACACCGAGTGGCTTGAATATTTCTGCCACGTGACCCAGGTGTGTGAAAGGTGGCAACACTTCTCTCTCGTTTCCACCTACATTTGATCTTCATAACAGTCTGGTTCACTAGAATCAGTTATCAATAAATAATACAATGAAGGATAGAATTTTTTAGGGGGTCTACTTAACCTAGTATATCTTCTTACACTTGTCAGAGTTTGAGGTACCTCTTGTTGTTCTTGATTTTTTGGTACCTTTGGAACTTCATTTTCTTTAATTTCATCAAGAACTGTGTAATCTGTGTTTTCCTTTTCCTCTTTATTTCCCTGCAACTGATCATTGTACATAACATTTTCATTGAATACTACGTCTCTACTTCTACTGATTTTGTGATTTCCATAATCCCATAAGAAATAACCAAAATCATCAACCCCATACATAATAAAGGTGCATTTCTTGGATTTAGCCTCAAGATTTGTGTTATTTTCTTTATCAATATGGATGAATGTTTCAAAACCAAAAGTTCTCATAAATGAGTAGTTTACCCTTTTCATGTCCATGCATCCTCTAGAATTATACCATACAAAGTGCATGAAATCCCTCTATTTATTAAGTAAACAATAGTATCTACAACATCATCCCAAAACTATAAATGAAATGCTACATGCAATCTCATACACCTTGCACGCCCCATGATCATCCAGTTCATCCTTTCTGACACACCATTTTATTGTGGTGTTCCTGGGACTTTCTTATCTCTTTGAATATTATGGTATGAACAATAACGATCAAAATCCTTACTGCATTATTCACCTCCATTATTAGATCTAATAGAATTTAATCTTTTCCTCGTCTCATTCTCAAACAAAGCTTTCCACTTCTTAAAAGTAGCAAACACATAACATTTCTGTCTAATGCAATAAACCCAAGTTTTTCTAGTTTCCTTATCAATAAAGTAATATAATAAGGAGAGACACCAAGACATTGTACCTGAGCTAGTCTCCATACATATGTATGCACAAACTCTAAATTTTCACTCTTCTTCTATTTCCCAACCCTGAGAAATCTGACTCTCTTATGTTTTCCATTAACACTTTTCATAGAATTCCAAACATTAGAGGAATTTTGGGGTCTAAAATGGGCCTCCTAAGGAAAATAATAAAATAATAGTTAAAATAATAAAATAATATTGATTAATTTTGGAGGAAGAAAGAAAAAAACTACTTTTTGTGTTCGTATTTTCGACATATCTCCCTGTGTTTTTACTCAAATTTTGATCGGGTGAGCTCGTTGGATGTGGAATTTGATTACGCATCCAATGAGTACCCACACTGCATACTTTTTATGGACCCCGCTACCCCAAAAACAAGAAATACCTGAAAAAATGTGATGATGACATCATCATTACGTTTTTTCAGGTATTTCTTGTTTTTGGGGTAGCGGGGTCCGTCAAAAGTATGTAGTGTGGGTACTCATTGGATGTGGAATCAAATTCCGCATCCAATGAGCTCTCCCGATCAAAATTTAAGTAAAAACACAATGAGATATGTCGAAAATACGAACAAAAAAAATAGTTTTTTTAATGACAAATATGTCAATTCAACCATTATGGTTGACTTATTTTATTGAAATTCTATTGGTTCTTGAATTCCAACTCACAAAAAATTATTTTGGCACATTTTCTTATAAGGCCCATTTTAGACCCCAAATTTCCTCTAATGACTACTGTCATGTCCCCATATTTTTGGACATAAAATTGTTGGCCATGCCCAACACATTTGGGGGGTCAAAGATGCATTAATTACTTCACCTAGGGAATTTTGGCCAAACATTATTTATGAGGCATTAATTAATTAGCCTAGGATAATGTTGCTAAATAAACATTATTGAGGCATGTATTTAATTTTTATTTATCATTAATATTTATTTTGAAAATAACATGTGGAATTCAGATTTCCATGTCAGGCAAAATTGGCAAGCCAACCTGCCAAGGGAGGAGATTAAGAAAGTGGAAACTCTATGACAAAGCAGTCATAGAGAAAATGGAAAGTGCCCAAAAGATATGAAAAAAGCTGTCATAATAAAAGAAGGAAACAATTGACTGAGGACGCAATTTCCTTCTTGAGACTCACTCTCAAAAGAAGGAAAGTCATAAAATATGTCATAGGGAGAAGCAGGAAACAATTGACTAAGGAGGGCGCAGTTTCCTTTTTGGAGGCTCAACACAAAAGCAGGAAAGGCAGAAAAATATGTCATTGAAAAAATTAGTAGTTATGGGCCTAAGGAGGGCGTATTTTCCAATTTTGATGAATGACATGGATAGGGAAACATCTCCACATGGTCCTACATTACAATTTTCTTAAGGAGAGCACATATGTGGCTAGGGTTAGGGATTATAGGTGGTTGGCTTGCTCTCATAGGTCACCATTGGTCTCTACTTGCTAAACAGGTCACCCAGAGTTCTATCAAAGAACAATTCTAGATCATTCACACAATTTGGTCTATATGTTAATCAATTTGTGCTTATGTGAGCATTCCTTTCTGAGTGATGTGCCTTAGACTCTTGGGAGATGAACCCCAAACCTTCCCTTCCCACTCCTTCATCCCCATCTCTTCTCTTTGTAGGTATGGAGTGCTTGATGTTCAGTCATTGAATTTAATATAATACATATTTTTCAGCCTCCATCTCAGTCAAGTCGAGCTCTAGTGAAGCCCAAGCTTCACCTACGCTCTCAACCTTTCTCTTGTCATATTTTGGGCCTCCTGCCCACCATTTTGGAGTCCTCTTATGTAATGTTCATTCAATCCAATTCTTTGTGATGTATAAAATATGATAAAATATGTCATTTATATTTATCATGTCACAATAATTCCGTCCCTAAATTTTACCTTCTCAGTTTCTCATGAAAAGCTTAATTTGTCATTGTAATGAAGGAAATTGATCAATCTAGTGCAAAAATGAGAAATAAAAGGTTGTGGGAAAGAGTATAAATGATTATATATGTCCATTGAATCTGTTTTAATGTCTTTCATATTTCATTTTATTCACCGAAGTCAATCTGTTACGAATTCTATGCTTAATTTTGCACCCTAGCTAGAACACTAGTTTTACCATTTATGCTATAAAATGAGTTCTACCATATAAATTATATTTCCTTAAGTTTATATGGATCACTGATAGACCCTCCTACCCATAAATAATTCCATATAAAAATTTATTTCAGACTGTATTGTGATTTTGGATCCTCCATTGCGTAGGGTCTCACTAGGCCAAAATTGCCTAAAAATACCAATTCTTTCCTAAACTATCCAGACAACTCCAGGTCAGTTAAAAACTGTCCCAAATCATATTTTATTCTAACTGAATTCCTGATAACACTTATTAACTTTTTTCCAATCCCTTGGCTGAAAGGACAGAAGGAATTTCCCTAGTTTCACGGTTGGGTGACCCAAAAGCGTGTGAGTAGGTTTCTGCATAGAGGAATATGAAACCTGAATGGTACCTGATATAAATGTTTTATGGGAAATTAATTCACTTTTATTAAATTAATCTTGGTTTATTCCCACTACCTACTCCCTTTTCTGCAAATTTTCAAAGAAAAACACCTTGAATTTCCTAGTCTGAAGATTCACTGAGTGGTTGTAATTTAATATTAGAATGTTTATTTAATTTGCAGCATTAGTTATTGTTATGGTATGAATACCAGACTTGGGAAAATTATAGTGGTATCAAAGCTCTTTCCTTGGATCATCATGTGGAAATAAATATCTCATTGAATAAATTCGCAACCATGTCATACTATGAGGATGACTATGATGAGCAGTATGAAGAGTACGTAGACAATATGAAGAAGATGAAATTCTCTATGTTGATGGAGGCATACAAAAACATGAATATGATCAACACTATTGGCCATCGAATCTGATTCTCCAATGGTTAATAAATACTTGACAGAGATCATTGAAGCATGTGAGAACATGTCTCATTGCTATGAGGATTATCTAGCTTTGGGTAGGAATATTTGTGAAAACCTTTATTTTCGAGATTATATTTATTTCAAGTATGGATTCTAGACTGAGAATGATTATGAGCATCCTTTAAATTTCATCAATCCATCAAGAGAGGAACCAAGTTGTTCCACCTCTCTAAGAAAAGAAGAAGAAGAAGGAACCAAATGTGAAGATTCCTCAAAGCCATCTACATATTCAATATTTAAGAGTTTGTTTGGTTTTCCTTCAAAAAGAGATTCTAAATTTTGTGACATGAGTACCAATAAATATGAAAAAGTCTCAAGTTTCTTGGAGGATATTAGAAATTAGGTAGAGTCAGATATCCATAAAGTGGAGTGCAAGTCACTACAAGGTGACTGCATGGAAAAAGAAAAGAAAGGTAAATGCACTTCCAAAATATTTAGGGTTGATATGCATATCCATGATAAGGATGTTGGATCATGTATGGGTGGAGAGACACCTTTTGTATCATATCCAAAAGGTGATTTCAAATCAGAATTATAGTCACCTTTGGAGCCACCTAAAGAAGAATAAAATAGGGCCACACTGCTTGGGTGTGAACCATAAATTTTGTTGGAAGAGCAGGTGACGAAAGTATCTGTATAGGGAGAGGGTAACATGAAGGACATAGATGATAAGGGATATTACTTTTGCAGCAGCCATTATTACTTGTAGCCATCTGACTCATGGGATATTTAAAATATTGCACTTTCCTATGAGGACTGTAGAATGAAGGACAATGGTGAGGGAAAATAGTTATCTCCTAGTTTCTTTGTTGGTGAAAAGCAAATCAGTGCAAATGAGGGTGATGTTGTTGATGATGATAAGGTATCTTTTGGATCATATCCAAAAGAAGAACAAATATCATATCTGCAGTCATAATCTGAAATTCCCAATGAGGTGGAAGACAAGCTCCCACATGATGGGTGTGAACTAAGAAAATTGAAGGAGAAAAATATGATGTATATAGATAAACACAATTCAAACCAATGCCTTTGTGTAAATATGTTGTTGGAAATCTTTTCATGGAGAGATACAAGGAGAATCCTTTATGGAGGAGTGAATAACACTAAAATAAGGCATGTCCAAGATAAAGGATAATTATATGAACTTACTTTCTGATAGAGATCATCTCTTCATGATGGTTGAGGTGTACCATCCTGCTATCAAGAAGGAAGAAGAAGAATAAGAGAGGCTCGTTAATACGTTGGATATCACTAGTGACTTATTGAAGAGAACACATAGATTCCTTCAAGATTCAAATTTGTAGATATGTCAACTTCAAAAGGAGTTGAAGGTGTCATCCCTTTCATCTTTCATGGAAGGAAATGTTTTGGGTATAACGGAGGGACCTCATGTGAAGGACAACCATGAGGAAGGAGCACATTTGCAGGTGTTTGTGAAGAGCCGTGATGAAGATTATTTTGGCCAAACATATGTTGGTATGCAAAATGTCATAGAGGAGATATTATTTATGGGAAATATGGATGAGGAAATTCCAATTGAATAATCAAGCAAAGATGATCATCTATTCATGTATTGGGTAGATAAAAATATCACAGAAATAGAGGATCAACATGTACTAGAATTGCTTGCACTAGTGATGGGTTTTCTGACACAAATGCTGGGAAAGAGACACATTATGAAAACCCCTTATGGTTGGTAGAATCTAATCCAGAGGGGGTGCATTATCACATTCCATATGGATCAGCAAATAAAAAAGGTCCGTATTCATCCATTGAGTGTGTGGATAGAGACACATGGGGAATGAAGACGATGGGAGGTAAAGAGTTTAAATTATACAATAACTTCCTTGCTGTGAATGACATTGTATTCACATGTGGGAAGCCACAAAGATTTAATTTGCAGCCATTTGATACCTTCCATACACATGCACATGATCTGCATTCTAAATTTTTTGTGCTTGAGTAATTTTCGGATGCAAATGATCAGTTCCAAGCACATGGACATTTCCCGAGAAAGGATGATTTTTCTCATGCAAGGAGTTCTCTTTTCAATGAAGAGTCAGAAGAAATACCTTGTGTTGGACCATCCCATGATGCGATTTACGCATCCACACCTTTGGTGGACACATTTTGCAGAGAGTTGTTTCACTATAATTTATTCCACACACCTATGGCAACCAACACACATGATGATGATAATTGGGTGAAGGGTTTCTTTGTTTTGATGCCAAGTAAGGAGCATGAGGATCCCACACTCACCCATGGATATTTTTTGAGGGAACCACCCCCTTCTCATCTGCAGCAAAGGAAAAAATGTCCTATATTCTATTCCAACATTCATGGTGGTGATTGCATGGCTAGTGGCAGAGAGTTGATCCATTGGGATTGTGCACATGGGAAAGCAATAAAATTACCATATGGATATGAAAGTTGGAGGATTTTTTCATCTATGGTAGGATGGGTAGGTACTTGTTGGCGTCATGCACATTGGAGTGTGTACATTTTTCTTACACCATGGAATTTTTAGGAGACACATCCTACATATTATGTGAGCAACATGAGAATCTATGGTTGTTGGAGGATGCCCAAAATTATCTTGGGGCATGGGACTCACAACCATGTAATTGCAACAACATAATTGTGGGATTCAATGTTGATGTGCATCAAGCAGATAAGGAACATTATGTTGGGTGGTGAAATCACACAAATTTCCAATTTTGCATTGACAATTTCCAATTTTCAGTACAGTGGTATGGTTCCCACATCATGAATATCATTTATTGTGGTGATAAATTTTTATGGAGGATACTAATGTTTGGATACTTACAATTGAGGAAATGGGATCCAAGAATAATTTTGTCTAATAAGTGGTGTTGGAAGGAATTCTCACTGAAGGGAGTGCATTGAAAGCAATGGGACCCTAGAATTAATTGTTTTTTGAGAAACTTTACATCCTGGCTTGATGAGGCAAGTCAAATATTTTTTGCAGATGAGGTCATGCTCTAGTTATCCTACATGGTGGAAATATTTGTAGCACTGTGGAGTGCTTCTGCTTGAAGACAAGAAGATTTGGGAGGGAAGGACTGTCATGTCCTCATATTTTTGGAAATAAAAGTGTTGACCATTCCCAACACATTGGGGAGGGGGGGTCAAAGATGCATTAATTAGCTCACCTAGGGAATTTTGTCCAAACATTATTTATGAGGCATTAATTAATTACCTAGGAGAATGTTGCTAAATAAACATTATTGAGGCATGTATTTAATTTAATTTTTATTTATCATTAATATTTATTGTGCAAATAACATGTGCAATTGATCTTTCCATGTCAAGCACAATTGGCAAGCCAAATTGCCAAGGGAGGAGACTGATAAAGTGGAAAATCTATGCCTAAAGCAGTCAAAGAGAAAAGGAAAAATGCCTAAAACCTATGACAAAAGATGTCATAGTAAAAGAAGGCAACAATTGACTAAGGAGGGCGCAGTTTCCTTCTTGAGACTCAGTTTCAAAAGAAGGAAAGTCATAAAATATTTCATAGGGAAAAGAAGGAAACAATTGACTAAGGACAGTGCCGTTTCCTTTCTGGAGGCTCAGTACAAAAGAAAAAAAGGCAGAAAAAAATATCATTGAAAAAACTAGTATCTATGGGCCTAAGGAGGGGACGATTTCCAAGTTTGATCAATGACATGGATGGGGAATCATATCCACATGGTCATAGATTCCAATTTTCTCAAGGAGGGTGCATATGTGGCTAGGGTTAGGGCTTCTAGGTGGTTGAGTTGCTCTCACAGGTCACCATTGGCCTCTACTTGCTAAAATGGTCACCCAGATTTCTATTGAAGAAAAAATCGATCTCATTCACATAGTTTGGTTGATGTGTTAATTGAATTTTTCTTATGTGATCATTCCTTTATGAGTAATGTGCCTCAAACTCTTGGGAGATGAACCCCAAACCTTCCCTTCCCACTCCTTCATCCTCATTTCTTCTCTTTGTAGGTATGGATCACTTGATTTTCATCCATTCAAGTTCATATCAGACATATTTTTCACCCTACATCTCATTCAATTCAATATCTAGTGAATCCCAAGATTCACCTACGCTCTCAGCCTTTCTCTTCTCATATTTGGGGCTCTTGCCCACTATTTTCGAGTCCTCTTATGTAATGGTTAGTAAATACAATACTATATAATGTATAAAAGATGATAAAACATATAATTTATATTTTTCTGTTTGTTATAATTCTATCCCTGAAGTTTACCTTCTCATTTTCTCATGAAAATCTTAATTTGTCATTGTAATGGGGGGAAATGATCAATATAGTGCAATAATGAGCAAGAAAAGGTTGTGGGAAGGAGTATAAATGATTATATATTTCCATTTAATATGTACTAATGTATGTCATGTTTCATTTTATACATTGAACTCAATCTGTTATGAATTATATTCTTAATTTTGCACCCTAGCTAGAACATTAGTTTTAATTGACTAGTTTTACCATTTCTCTCCTATAAAATGAGTTCTACCCACTAAAATCCATTTCTGTAAGTTTATATGGATCACTAACATATCAAAATTCCCATAAATAACTCCATATAATAATTTATTTCACTCCGTACATTTATTTGGGATCCTCCATTGCGCAGGGTATCACTAGGCCAAAATTGCCTAAAAATCCCAGTTCTTTCCTAAACTCTCCAGAAAAATCCAGATATGTTAGAAACTGTACCAAATAATAGTTTATGATATATTAAGGAATGATAACACCTCTTCACTTTTTCCCAAGCCCTTGGTAGAAAGTACGGAATGAATTTCCCTAGTTTCACGGTTGGGTAACCCAGAAGCGTGGGAGTAGTTTTCCGCATAGAGGACTCTGAAACCTGAATGGTACCCAATATAAATGTGTTATAAAAAAGGAATTCACTTTTATGAACTTACTCTTGGTTTCTTCCCACTTCCTACTCCCTTCTCTGCAAATTTTTCGACCAAAACACCTTGAATTACCTATTCTGAAGATTCACTGAGTGGTTGCAATTTAATATCAGAATTTTTATTTAATTTGAAGCATTAGTTAGTGTTCTGGTCTGCATGCCAGACTTGGGAACATTACAATTACCTGCTTCATATTGGGAAGCAATTTCCTTGAGTGGAGAATTTGCATCCCCTTCTCACTCATGTGTCCAAGCCTATTATGCCATAATGTTGTACATGTTTATGTTGAAGCTACAAATATAGAATAATAAGTATTATGAGGGAATAAATAAGGCGCACCTATCTTATTTCTTTTTTCTATTACTAGTGCTCCTTTAGTGATCCTCCACGGAATTTTTCCAAATGTAGATAAACAACCTCTATCTCCCAAATTCCCTGTTGAGATCAGATTTATTTTCATAGCATGGATATTCCTTACATCCTTTAGCAACCATTCATTTCCATTATTTAACTTAATTTGTACCCTACCCATTCCAAACAATTTTACATGGTTCATCATCCCCCAATAAAACATGTTCGAAATCATTTGGAACATAATCATGCAAGAATTTCCTATGGGGTGTAGCATGACATGAATCCCATGAATATAATACCCAGTAATCACTAGTATTATCTAATGTAAGATTAAAATAATCTTGTAACACATCAGCTTCTACACTAGCTTCCTCAGTAGTCTCTTACTTCGTGTCTCCTTTCTGCTTTGGAGATCTGTAGTCTTTCTTTAGATGTCATGTCTTTCCACAGCTCCAACACTCTATATCTCCCAGCCTAGACTTGGATCTTCCCTTTCTATACTTGTTTTGATTACTTGGGTTGTTTCCATGGTCAACGCATTACCTGATGTCTCACCTATGCCTTTTCTTTGCATTTCCTTGCTAAGAATAACACCAACAACATCATCAAATTTAAGATTTCTTGAACGAGAGACATAGTTACTAGCATCCATGACCAACCCATTCCAACTTTATATCAATGAGCACAATATTGGAAGATCCCTAACCTCATCATCAAAGTTCACTCATATAGAACATAGATGATTAATTATAGGAAATTTTAGGTCTAAAATGGGCCTCCTAAGGAAAATAATTAAATAATAGTTAAAATAATAAAATAATAGTTATTAATTTTGGAGGAAGAATGAAAAAAACTACTTTTTTTATTCATATTTTTGACATATCTCCCTGTGTTTTTACTGAAATTTTGAGTGGGATAGCTCATTGGATGCAGAATTTAATTCTGCATCCAGGAAGTACCCACATTGCATACTTTTGATGGACCCCGCTACCCCAAAAATGAGAAATACCTGAAAAAATGTGATGATGACATCATCATCACGTTTTTCAGGTATTTCTTAATTTTGGGGTAGCAGGGTCCATCAAAAGTATGCAGCGTGGGTACTCGTTGGATGCAGAATTCAATTCCACATCCAATGATCTCTCCCACTCATAATTTGAGTAAAAACACAGGGAAATATGTCAAAAATATGAACAAAAAAATTAGTTTTCTTTTATGACAAATATGTCAATTCAACCATTATGGTTGTCTCATTTTATTGAAATTCTATTGGTTCTTGAATTCCAACTCACAAAATTTATTGTTGGCGCATTTTTTTATAAGGCCCATTTTAGACCCCAAATTTCCTCTAATGAGTAATCGTATTAAATTCATTTAAATGGTCAACAACTTATCCACCTTTTGAGATATTCATATTAAATAAATTCTTCATTAGAAATAATTTGTTGGAAGCCGAGGGTTTTTCCTAGAGCTTAGCCAATGCACTCATCACACCCTTCATTGTATTTTGTTTTGAAATATTGAAAGCCACCAACAAATCTAGGCACAAGCATATTCTTCCCATTGCATTTATGTCAAGAACTTCCAATTCATTGTCTTTAATAGTCGTCAGTTGTTTTTCTTTTTCACCCAATTGTAGGTATATATCCTTTTGGTACAGATAGTCCTCCATTTGCATCTTCCATAACTGTTAGTTTTTTCCATTAAATCTATCGACTCTAAATGTTTCTTCTTCTTCCATTTCTCCCACTCGAACCAGGAACCCTTCTTTCCTACGATTTTATCAGCCAAATATACATTTGTCTCGGATACCAATTCTTAGAAAAACAAGATCGTGGAGCAATAATAATTAAATAAGATGCAAATGTAAAACACACTAATGCATTACAAGAGAGGCACCAATATAACGTGGTCCAACCAATATGGGCTACATCCACACAAAAATTTCTAGTCCTTTTATTATTATACCTTCTAGAAAAATGAAGGGATACAACCTGTAACAAATCCACATATTTCATAGTCGTCAGTTGTTTTTCTTTCCACCCAATGCTCAGTATAGATCCTTATGGTACAAATAGTCCTCCATTTGTATATTCAATAACTTGTAGTTTTGGCAATTAAATCTATCGACCCTAAACTTTTCTTCCATTTCTCCCACTCAAACGAGGAACCCTTATTTCCTATGATTTTACCAACCAAATATACCTTTGGCTCAGATACCAATTGTTATAAAAATAGGATTGCGGAGCAATAAAAATTATACAAGATGCAAATATAAAACACACTAATGCATCACAAGAGAGACACCAATATAACGCGGTCAAAACAATATGGGCTACGTCCACATAAGAATTTCTAGTCCTTTTATTATTATACCCTCCAGCAAATGAAGGGATACAACCTGCAACAAACCTGCTCCACTTCCTCTTCACTCTCATAGTCTCTCTCACATAATCACATAGATTGTATTATAATGATACAATACAATACCCAACCGTATTACAATGCTTTCATTTTATAGGGGAATTATGATAGGAAAATACCATGGTTCACCCAATACCATGAGTCGTCCCCCACAGACCCTCACAGGGGGACGATGTCCCTGTGCAACCCCCTGCTAGGACGAGTGTATAGTAAAACTAAGGAAAAAAAATGGTTGATCAATAATATCACTGATTAGGAAGATCAGGCTCCAGAACCAACAAAAATGTCATTTTGGTTGACACTGTGGAGGATACATGGGGTGGAATTCTCTTACATGCACAAGGGTGTCTCTTTATGCTCTTCTTGAAAGAAGTTAGTTTTAAATCCATCAGATATGGAGGAATATGGGTAGGTGTAAGTATCAACACATGTCTAGTGGAGATGATGAGTGGTGAGATGAGATTTATTAGTAGGCCAATAGTTGAAAGAACATTCACATTCATGGTTGTACTTACATTTCTCATACAATTAGCAACAATATGAAACAACATTAGGATAAACCTTTACCCACAATTTTAAATGGAATGGGAGCTCTCATGGTGGATGGAAGACCTATTTGAGCTAAAGGTACTGTTAGAAAATAGGATCATAGAGAAATAACAGATATTCAGTTAAATCAATAAACAAGATGCAAAACACATTAAAACATTACAGAGAGACATAGATATAATGTGGTTCACAAAAACGATGGGCTACGTCCAAAAAGAAATTTACCAGTCATTTTATTACAGTCCATAAAGATGAAGGGATACACCCTGCAGCAAAACTTCTGCACTTCGTCTTCACGCTCTCACAGTCTCTCTTCCAGTACAATAAAATACCATATCCAGTCGATTTACAATGCTCTCTTTTATAGAGGAAATACTATGGGAAAAATTCTAGGGTTAACCCAATACCATGGATCTGCAATACTGTTGGCCAACACACATCCCAAAAAAAAAATTTGGGGGCTCCGTCCCCGAACCCCAAGGCAGGGGGAACGAGTGTACAGTAATCCTAGGTTACAATCACAACTGAATAATATCTCTGGATATGGAAGATTAGGCTCCACAACCAACAATCTCCCACTTGCAGACTAATCACAGCAACTCCACTGCTACTGCACTTGCTGGACCTTGGACTTGGCAAATTTTTTCTTTTCACCTTCATGCTTTAAGGCCAACATAAACCAAGCACGAACTCAGTTTCTCTCTGGTTACTCCCTTTTTCAACATGTCTGCAGGATTCTGGCTAGTGTGAATCTTTTCCAATTTTAACAATTCTTCATCTAGAACAGATCTTATGAAGTGGTACTTGAGTTCTATATGTTTAGTCCTCGAATGAAAAGCTGAGTTCTTTGCAAGATGAATGGAACTTAGGCTATCACTATACAACCTACTACTCTCCTGTTTCTTACCCAATTCTTCCATGAACTTTTGCAATGAAATCATCTCCTTACCAGCCTCTGTAGCAGCAACATACTCTGCTTCCATTGTTGAAAGTGCAACAACCTGTTGTAGTTTTGAAATCCAATTTACTGTTGTTCCCCCTATAGTGAACACATACCCTGTGGTGCTCCTCCTACTGTATTTATCACCAGCCATAACTGCATCAACATATCCCTATAGAATAGTGTCTGAACCTCCAAAACATAATGCATGAGAAGTGGTACCTCTCAAATACCTGAGAATCCACTGTATTTCTTTCCAATGCTCTTTACCTGGATTATTCATATACCTTCTCACAAATCCCACTACATGTGCAATATCTTGTCTTGTGCACACCATGGCATACATCAAGCTCCCAACTGCTGATGAATAGGAAATCTTGGACATGTAATCTATCTCTTCCTATGTCTCTGGACACATATGCTTGCTTAGTTTGAAATGGCTTGCCAAAGGTGTGCTGACTGGTTTTGCATTCTGCATTCTAAACCTCTACAACAACTTTTCTATATACTCACCTTGAGACAATATCAATTTGTGATTTTTCCTGTCTCTTGTTATTCTCATACCAAGGATTTGCTTTGCAGCACCCAAATCCTTCATCGCAAATGATTTAGCTAGTTTTATTTTGAGCACATTTATATCCTGCATGTTATACCCTGCAACAAGCATGTCATCCACATACAATAACAAGATAATATATATTCCGTTATCTAGCCTCTTGAAATAAAAACAGTGGTCAAAATGACATCTATCATAACCTTGTTCTGTCATAAACTTATCAAATTTTAGATACCACTTCCTTGGAGCTTGCTTCAAGCCATACAAGCTCTTCTTCAACCTCCAAACCAAATTCTCCTTCCCTTTGACCTCATACCCTTGTGGCTACTGCATATAAATATCTTCCTCCAAATCCCCATGGATAAAGGTCATTTTTACATCTAATTGTTCAAGATGCAAATCTTCTACCGCCACTAGACTTAAAATAGTTCTAATTGAAGTCATTTTAACAATAGGAGAAAATATTTCATCAAATTCTATACCTTTCTTTTGTGCAAACCCCTTTACAACAAGTCTAGCCTTGTACCGCTTCTTTCCTCCATCTTCTTCCTTCAACCTATAAACCCATTTATTCTACAAAACCCTTTTTTCTGCAGGCAACTTAACCAGATCCCAAGTCTGGTTTCTTACCAATGAGTCCATCTCCTCATCCATGCCTTGCTCCCACTTCTTTCTAGTTTCTACCTGCATTGCTTCTTCAAAACATTCTGGCTCACCAGAATCAGTCATCAATAAATAATACAGTAAAGGAGAGAATCATTTAGGGGGTCTACTTAACCTGTTAGACTTTCTTACAGTTGCAGGAGTTTCAGGTACCTACTGCTGCTCTTGATTTTCTGGTGCTTTTGGAACTTCATTTTCTTTGATTTCATCAAGCACTGTGTACTCTGTGTTTTCCTTTTCTTCTTTCTTTCCCTCCAACCGATCTTTGTACATAACCTTTTCATTGAATACTACATCTCTACTCCTAATGATTTTGTGATTTTTAAGATCCCATAAGCGATAACCAAAATCATCAACCCCGTATCCAATAAAGGTACATTTCTTGGATTTAGCCTCAAGCTTTGTTCTATCATCTTTATCAATATGGACAAATGCTTCACAACCAAAAGTTCTCAAAAATGAGTATTTTACTTGTTTACCTGTCCATGACTCCTCTGGAATGCCACCATCCAAAGTGCTTGAAGGCCCTCTGTTTATTAAATAAACAGCATTGTTTACAGCATCAACCCAAAACTGTAAGGGAAACCTTGCATGCAATCTCATACACCTTGCATGCACCAAGATCGTTTTGTTCATCCTTCTGACACACCATTTTCTTGGGCTGTTCCAGGGACTGTCTTCTCTCTATGAATCCCATTGTGTGAACAGTAACTTTCAAACTCCTTACTGCAGTACTCACCTCCATTATCATATCTAAGACATTTCAACCTTTTTCCTATCTCATTCTCAGCCAAATCTTTCCACTTCTTAAAAGTATCAAACACATCAGATTTCTGTCTAACGCAATAAACCCAAGTTTTTCTAGTTGCATCATCAATAAAAGTAACATAATAACGAGAGCCACTAAGATATTGTACCTGAGCTGGTCCCCATACATCTGTATGGACAAGCTCTAACTTTTCACTCTTCTTTTGTTTCCCAACCCTGAGAAATCTAACTCTCTTCTATTTTCCATAAACACAGTTCTCACAAAATTCCAAACTTACCTGCTTCAGATCTAGAAACAGTTTCCTTGAGTGGAGAATCTGCATCCCCTTCTCACTCATGTGGCCAAGCCTATGATGCCACAACGTTGCACCTATTTCTATGGAAGCTACAGAAATAGAATGTTCAGTATTATGAGGACATAAATATAACGTACCTATCCTATCTCCTTTTGCAATTACCATTGATCCTTTAGTGACCTTCCACCATGTCTTTCCAAATGTAGACAAACAACCGCCATCTCCCAACTGCCCTGTTGAGATCAGATTTCTTTTCATAGCAGGAATGTGCCTTACATCCTTTAGCAACCAGTCATTTTCATTATTTATCTTAATACGTACCTTACCCTTTCCAACAATTTTACATGGTTCATCATCCCCCAATAACACATGTGCAAAATAACCTTGAACATAATCATAAAAGAATTTCCTATGGGGTGTAGCATGACATGAATCCCTTGAATCTACTACCCAGTAATCACTAGTATTATCTAATGCAAGAAT
Source organism: Pseudotsuga menziesii (assembly GCA_001517045.1). NCBI lineage: Eukaryota > Viridiplantae > Streptophyta > Pinopsida > Pinales > Pinaceae > Pseudotsuga > Pseudotsuga menziesii. The sequence goes on from LPNX010634783.1 coordinate 251,793, forward strand.
CAAAGCATATTGTAACACATCACCTGCTACATTAGCTTCCTGGGTAGTCACTTGTTGCCTCTCACATTTCTTCTTTGGTGCTTTGCAGACTTTCTTTAGATGTCCTTTATTACCACAGTTCCAGCACTCTATTTTTCTGAATCTGGACTTGGATCTTCCCTTTTTAGACTTGCTGCAATTTCCTGGGCTCCTTCCTCTCTTGTTTTGCCTCCCTCTGCTCTCCATGGTCAACGCATTACCTGATGTCTCGCCTGTGCTTTTCCTTCGCATTTCCTCACTAAGAATAACACTAACAACATCATAAAACTTAAGAGTGTTTGAACTAGGGACATAGTTACTTACAGCCATGACCAAGCTATTCCATCTTTCTGGCAATGAGCACAATATTAGAAGAGCCATAACCTCATCATCAAAGTTCACTTTTACAGAACTTAACTCACTGGTAAGTGTATTAAACTCATTTAAATGGTTAGCAACAGATCCACCTTTCGACATCTTCGTATTAAATAAATGCTTCATTAAAAATACCTTGTTAGAAGCCGAGGGTTTTTCGTAGAGCTTACTCAATGCGCTCATCACACCCTCTATTGTTTTTTATTTCGAAATATTGAAGGCCACCGACGAAGCCAGGCACAACCGTATTGTTCCTACTGCCTTTCTGTCAAGAACCTCCCATTCTTCATCCTTCATAGCCGCCAGCTGTTTTTCTTTTCTGCCCAACGGCAGGTACAGATCTTTCTGGTACAAATAGTCCTCCATTTACATATTCCATAACTGATAGTTTTAGCCGTTAAATTTCTCGACCCTAAACTTTCCTTCTTCCGCCATTGCTCCCACTTGAACCAGGAACCCTTCTTTCCTGCGAGTTTACTTACCAAATAGACCTTTTGGCTTTGATACCAATTGTTAGAAAACGGGACCATAGAGCAATAATAGATATACAGTTAAATCAATAAACAAGATGCAAAACACATTAAAACATTATAGAGAGACACAGATATAATGTGTTTCACCCAAATGATGGGCTACGTCCACAAAGAAATTTGCCAGTCCTTTTATTACAGTCCAGAAAGATGAAGGGATACACCCTGCAGCAAAACCGCAGCACTTCCTCTTCACGCTCTCACAGTCTCTCTTCCAGTACAATACAATACCATATCCAGTTGATTTACAATGCTCTCTTTTATAGGGGAAATACCATGGGAAACATTCTAGGGTTAACCCAATACCATGGGTCCACAATACAGTTGGCCAACACATATCCAAAAAAAAAAAATCGGGGGCTCTGCCCCCAAACCCCAAGGCAAGGGGAACGAGTGTACAGTACTCCTGGGTTACAATCACAACTAAATAATATCTCTAGATCTAGAATATTATGCTCCACAACCAATAGGTACAAACTATTATTTGCAGAAGCTCACGTTGTATATATTAATAGAAAATGACCAGAAATATGCATTAGCAAAAATATCTAGAATGGAAATGGTGACATCAGAGGAAGGTGAGAGTTGTCAAAGGGAGTTGGATTAGGACAAATCAAAATATTCAAATGCGAACGGATATTCCTTTCATTTAAAACACATTACAAAAATATTTTTAATTGAATGGTTAAATTATATGCAAGCAAGGATTTTTGTGCTTCTGGAATTGTAGTTTATCTTTTACATATTTCATAACTACAAAAGAAAATATGCAAAGTTCCCATCTTATACTATTAATCTATTTTAATGTAATTTATGTTCACTTTGTATTTCATTACAGTGGGAAATGAAAGTATGGTACTTGTTGAATATGATGCATCGATCCTAGGATCAAATCTTAAATTCCCTAAAATTGTGTTACCAAAAATGTTTCTTCTTACTAATTTCATTAACAATGAAGATTCTGATAAGGAAATTCTAAGGATGTCATATTTGCATTAACTAACATCATAAATCCTTTCTGAGCAAGCATGATTATAGCATGTCTCCTGCAAGCTTTAGGTATCTAGAATATCAAATAAATCAAGATAATAAACTTAAAACTGCACCTCCATCTCCGAAAACTCTTTTTCTCGACAAGAATATTATGGTATAAAATGATATCCAAATGAATCAAAGAGTTGTAGCTAGTTCTTTGAAGAAACTTGGATAAAATGTATAGAACATTGATAATGGGAATGTTGAAATAGCAATGCTTCATCCACAAAAGAAGTCTTATGTGTGCTTCATGGATAATCACATGCCAAAAATGGTATGTTCAAGTTGTGTTTCCTTCTTTGTCTAGCAAATTATCTCATTTCAATGCTATAGTTGTGCTTATTTAGTGAGTTCTTCAAAGTTAAGACTGTTGCAACCTTTCTCTAGTCAAATTTAACTATCCTATTTATTTAATGTTTTAAGCTACAAGGAAAGTGTGCAAAGAATGCCAAGTTCATTAGTAGATAGAATCATGAGGCTCTTCTTGTGAAGTGTATGTGTATGTTAATAGTGTGTTCCCATATTTCCACTAATATTTTATGTAATCCTGGAAACAAACGAATATTTTTTGAGATCTGGAATGGATGGTATGTGTCAAAACTATTTGTATACAGACAACTATACATAGAATAAGGGCTTCTTTTTTAAAATTCATTTTTAAATGTTGGTCTTTTGCTTAAAGTTATACCACAGTCTCATCCTCATAAGAGTCCCTATTGGTTATGCCATGTAATTTCGTTTCTTGGTTTTCTCTAAAGAGATCATGAAAAGAAAATAATGTTTACACTAGCAATGAAGCACGATTCTCTATTTATTAATTTGTAACTTTCACCAACTATGGATATTGTTGATAACAACTGTACACTTGGAATTTTCAATATTGTTGTGCAATTTCTTTGCAATTAAATTACCCTTTCTCTATATGTACTTGTAACACTGGTAAATATCAATATCTTTCATCATTTGAATCTACATTATTATAGAGTAATGAATAGAATACTTGGAAGGACTTCAATTGCAAGTCCTAAGATGGTAACAATAATGTTTATTCAGAATCAAGTCAAAGTTACACATTTTAAGCTATCCCACTAAAAGTACAATCATTTTTCAACTTATTTACAACAAATCATACTTGTAAGTCACTTTCTATAACATATTATTCCATCAGGGGGATTGTGTTGTTTTGTGTGTTATGTAGGATTGTGTGTTATGTAGGATTGACAATTATCAAATACAAACCTAGTAATTTTTAAAGGTGTTAATGATATTTCTTGGTCATCCTACAACTAGGCCATGTGATAAGATCCAATTATTGAATTATAAGTGATTCAAAGGATCCTTTTTAGTATAAAAGAGATATATTTTTAACATTTATGATTGTTATTCATTTGTATGAGCTGGTGGATTCTTGTTGTGTAGTTGGAATGTGATTGACTGAAGTTAACCCAAAAGTCCTATGATCATTTGAAGGGTGTTTTACATTCTTGTATTTAATTCTTCGGTGTTAGAATGGAAACCTTCTTTCTATTCTCAAATGATTTAATGATAATTAATTGCAATAAGATTTCCATCCCCTACTAGGAAAGAAACTTTTCTCACACTCAAATTAGACTTTGCACCAATCTTGTTTTTCCTGATGCACATACACTTTGATATAAAAGCTATTTCAATATGTGATTTTTTTTTGTAGGCATCAACTTAAAACCCTAAAGCCATGTCTTCAATCAATCAATACATAAATGAAACAAAAGGGTTGGTTTAGCTTCCCCAATCATTTGTTGGAAACCCAACATAGATACCAATATCACAAAGAACAACAACAAAATTTAACATTTGAAACAAATTTATGACTCCTTTAGTAACCTGTAATGACAAGGAGAGTATCTGTAACCAACCTCACTCCATTTTTGTGAATAAGGTCATGGTATTGAGAAATTTCCTCAATAGGATTGAAAAAGTGAAGGGAAAAAAAATAAAAGAAGCTATGCAATAATATCTCTAACAATTGCTCCTCCTTGGTGACCCAATGAATCCAAAATCTGCATGATAGTTGCCGGTAGGCGTTTTGGGCAAGTGAGTTGCGCAGCGTCGCGGCAGTTGTGCAAGCTCACGCGACACCGCGCAAGGCCAGATAAGTGCAATGGGTGTAAAAATAATTGCTTTTTATATTTAATGTATTAATTGATTATTTTTTGTGGACATAGGTCATTAGTGGTTAGAGGTTAGTTAGAAGTGGACCTTTGATGTAAAGGCACAAGCCTATATATAGAGCTAGTTGTGCAATTGTAAGGAGATAATCACATATTGAGAACGATAAGGAGAATGATCAATGCGATCTATCTAAGGTATTGATGAGTCTTATTTTTTGAACAATATGAGATCTATCTATGTCAGATACTGAATTTTGGGATGTAATCAGTCTCCTGCTGTGGAGAAGAATTATCTGTTTTGGAGTTGTTGCATAGAATTAATATGACACAACGGTTGTTTCCTGAATGTTATATTCATGTTTTCTCTTTTGTGATGTCAATGAGAAGTGTATTGAATCTGTTTATGATTTACTAATGTTGTTGCAATGAAATGATGATGCAATCTATCCTAATTATGTCGCAATTCTGATAAATAATGATGAAGCTTATTAAAGTTGGTGTATGAATGATAATGCTGTGATAACACTGTTGCTATAAATGAATGATGTGATCTGTTAGATCTGTAGTTGTGAAGATGAATTGTGATAAATGTATTAGTCCTATAATATGATAGTTATCCGGTCGAAGCTGCGGATGCCATATCTTCCCTTCTCACTGCTGGAAACTTGGTTCTAACAGCTCTCCCTTGAACATCTCAGGTGATACTTCGTCCACTCTACGGATGTTGCTGGGCAGGGTAAAACCTATCTAGGTCAGTGCTCAGGGAGATCGCACTGGTTGGGTGTCGACAGAGTGAGAATTCCTATCGATACATATTTTTTGGTGGGGTTTTTCCAACAAATGGTAATGTTGCCAGGACCGAGTTGTGATTGAAAGGAGGATATGTTTTGGCATCTGACTCGACCGAAGATCGAGGAGTGGTTTGGTCTAAAACTACAAGAGTTTTCTGAAATACAAAATTACGATTTAAAGCTATCGACGGCCAATTGGTTGGATAGATATAGTCATGACGGTCCACATGAATGGTTCTTCTGTGAGTTTCTTGTCATCTTGTATGAATGGCTGGAAAATTTCTCTTCTAAGAAGAAAAAACTTCCAAGGAGGAGAGCCAACATCTTAGACTTCGGAGCTAATCCAAGAATTACAAGAAATGAAAAATAAGGCATCGCGGGCTGTCGAGGTGTGGTTGGAAAGTACCCTAGAAGGTTACATTACCAAGTTTGCAGTTAATACCAATAAGTCATTTAGAGAAGAAGAGAGGGAGTTCTTCAACAGACCACGAGGTATATTTTTTTTGTCACTACATCTATCTATTAAACAATTTATCTACAAAAAATGTATTATGAATATGGACCAAGAGTATTGGAACACTAGTGCGCAGAGGATGTAGACACCACGACGAAAGGGGGGGTATGCATGGAAAGGTAAGGGGTAGATGGGCATGAGTTATGGTGAGATTGTGAAGGTCACTAAGGAAACAAGTGGTTGTACAAGAGGAGGAGCAAGGTTTTGAGAGAAGAGGCATAGGATAGGAGAAGGTCCTGCTTTGATCGAAGTGCAATACCATGAAGAAAAACCACACAGGAAAAGGAAACCTTTCAGTGACGATGAGGATGACCAGACCTAGGCTATGCCTATAAGGATGGTAGGCTCGAACCCCAATAGTAACGTGTCCACACCTCCGCGCACTACTGTACCACCAGGAAGAAACGCACATTCTACGTCGACTTGCCTGATGTGTCAACAGTAGTCTAGCAGTAGAGTACCAGCTGGAGGAAGAAGGCCCAGAATGGCAGGCGACAAAATGAAGTTACCAACATTTCATGGAAATGGCACTGATGACACAAAGAAAGACTAGTTCTTGTCTGAGGCGATATGGACCACCCGATAGACTATGAATGATGATGTCAAGAGAAGCTAGTTGGCAACCACCCTTAGGGGTCGTGCACTGGATTATTACATGAGGTTCATGTTGGTTCCTCAGGGAGGTATAGTGAAAACATTGGATGAGATCCGTAAGGGGTTATTTGAAGAATTCAAGAATCCGAAGTCTAAGGCTCAATACATTACTGAGTTGAAAGAAAACAAGCAGTTCCCCAATGAAACAATTTGGGACTTTGATCAATGCTTTAAGACGTTGATGACTCAAGTTAGTTTCCAAATGAGAGATGTTCAGCACAAGGAGTGGTTCATCACTGCACTTGTCCCATATATCATAGAACCGCTAATGCAGCAAAATATAGTGACGCAGAGTGAGGCTCTGGAAATTGCAATGAGATTGGAAGCATCCCGGTAGGAGAAACCGTGGTCGGGATGAACTAGATTCAAGCACAGTTGGCCAATCTGACACTCCAACTGCAAGATATCAAGAAGGCTAAGGAATATCATGATGACTTTTGGTGCACCCGGTGTCATGCAAATGGACACACCAAGGATACACATCCAATGTTCCAAAATTATTTGCTTTCAGGAGCCCCAAACCCATTGAGCTGTGCTGGTGTACCATGGTGCCGCATATGTCAGGTCTATGGGAATTGACATGAGAACTGTGACTACATGAAAAATATGGTTACCAAGACAGAGATTCTGTACTGTACCTTTTTTCAGTTAGTAGGACACGATGATAAAAACTGTCGAGCTTATGAATTTCGCTAGGAAAGTGCATATGATTCATACTTTGTGAAAGCTAAGGACCGTCGGGAAATGCAAGCATAGCCACAGATGGTGCAGCCAATAGTGTATATGTAGTATATATCACCACTCTAGATGTAGTTTATCCCATCGCAACCACAATAGTAGTTTATGTCGCAACCACATTTTGCACCGTAGCCTTAGTTTGTAGTGCAACCATAGTTTGCGCCATGAACACAGTATAATCAGGTACCGCTTGTTCATCCTTAGCCACAATACATTCAAGGTATGCACTATGTCTAGAAACACTAAAACCCCCTATAGTAGTAGTTGGCTTAGCCCTAGTTTCAGCAAGGAGGAATCCGAGGAGGAGTCCGCGGAGGATTCAGAGGATGAGGAGGAGGCTTCGGTCAGAGAGGAGGATGAGGTCGAGAATAAATATAGTGTTATACTTGTGGAGTATTCAGGCACTACCAGAGGGAGTGTCCTCATGTGTAGTGTACATACTGTGTGGCCAGCGAGCATAATGTTGAAAATTTCCCTCAACTGATTGCAAAGTGGCAAGCTGGAAACATTCCTCAGTTGCAGAATGCACAGACTCAGAACCAGCCAACGTTCCAAGTGTAGAAATAGCTGATGATGCAGAAAAAAATCCCACCACATACTTAGAATCAGCCAACGAACCCACTGTTGAATCAGAACCCAGCATTGAATCAAGTCTAAAACCTAAATCAAGGATCGACAGTTGCAACAATTCAATCTGAAACGCAAATGAAGGATGTCAATGTTGGGGTTGTTACTCGCGCTGGTACAACAAATGGAGAATATGGGCCATGTCAGCAAGTCCGGTTCGCTCGAAAGAAAAAGGTAGCATTTGATATTGCAACAGAGAAAGACACCTTCTTCAAGGCCAAGCATGCAATCGGGATAAATCCAGGTAAGTTACCTATTATCGACATGTCATCTACTTTTGATCCATCTGTAGAGGTAGGACCATCGTGGCAGCATGGTACCTTACAACAGTTCTTTGAGAGTTTTCTATCACTGGAAAGGGATCCTAAATCCCTTGTTGATATTGAGAAGTTGTTGTACCACTGGGATAATACATTGAAGGATTCCGCGGTGAACTCCATGCAAAAGAGGAAGACAGGCAAGGATATGAGGATGAACATCCAGATCGGAGATTACGGGGTTGACTCGGTTATTCTGGATCTCATATCAGATGTAAACATTTTGACCAAGCAAACTTGGAAGCCAATGGGGAATCCAACATTCGGATGGTCTTTGTTACAACTATGACTAGCAAATCAGGAAAAGGTTCAGCCCATTGGTCATGTCTCAAACCTGGTTGTTGATGTTGAAGGTATGAAAACCTATGTTGATTTTGATGTGATAGAAGTGGTTGAAGATGGAGTTTCATATCTCACACTTCTAGGGATTGGGTGGGATAATTATAGCATGGAAGTTATCAATTTCAAAAAATGGGTTATGGCATTTGAGAGCCAGGATGTCAGGGTCATTTCTCCCATGGACCCTCAAGAAGGATGCCGGTATGTTGAACATATGTGAGATGAACCCGGTAGAATTTGGGATCATGCCTATAATATATCTTAAGACTATATCCACCCTACCGTCAATGGTGAACTTGGATGGCACATCGCTATTTATGCATCCTCTAATTCTGATGATGCTTTGGAAAATTGGAAAAATAGACTGCATGAGGTGTTGTTCAGGAAATGTGGGTTGATCACACAGTCTCTCCGTCGCATAGCAACTAATACTGTCAAGTTGCTAATTTATGAAGGGTTCCTGAAGTTATCATAATTCCTTCAAGAATTTGAAGAGGAAGTGTTTGAACCACAAACGTTATTGGCACTATACGTAGCACTGAAGGCTATCCTAGCCCGATGGTGGGATATGCACAAGCAGGTGATTCGTGACTGGGGATAGTGTCAGAGATTGATGATGGTGCACTTCGGTGATTCAGAGGTCTATCATTCTGGGAGATATGATGGACGTAATGAACCCACCAGTCACTTGATGGAATGCTAGGCATTATGGGCATCATGACGTAAAGATGAGTGGGTCCATGCTTTTTTTCATACTCTGGACGAGATGTCAAGATCCTGGTATGTAGGGGAGGAACTACATAGAACTATAACCACTTAGGAGGAGTTGTCCATTTGCTTTGCGCAGACATTTTCTTTCTAGGATGCCAACCTAGAAGTACATAATGCATTGCAAATCATCCACGATGTATTTTTGAAGGTTGTCCCTATCGCATACCTAGTTGATCCACATCCACACTACTCGATGCAATCCATGATGACATGTTACAATATATTTGGTGAACCTGAAAATGATGATGAGTTGCGGAATGTTAATATTCCTGAGTTAATAGGAAGCCGTGATGTTGCAACACCAGACATACCAATGGATTCGAAGAGTCAACTGCTGAATATCAGGGAAATCAACATTGGATCAAAAGAAATCCTGAAATTTTCCAATATTGGGGACTATTGGGACAAGGAAGCAATGGCCAAAATCATGGACCTACTGCATGAATTCCAGGATCTTTTTCCAACACAGTTCTCAGAAATGAATGGGATATTTAGTGACCTGGGGGAGATGAAAATACCATTGAAACAAGATGCAAAACCTGTGTGACAGAGGCCGTATCGAATAAACCCACAATACACGGACCATGTGACAGCTGAGATTGACCAATGGCTGGATGTTGGGATCATTGAGCCTGTCGAAGAATCAGAGTGGATAAGCCCTATAGTGGTTCAAGATAAAAAGACTAGCAAAGTACACATTTGTGTCGACCTAAGAAAGTTAAATGATGCCTGTGTGCATGATCCATTCCCAACTCCGTTTACAGATGAGGTTCTTGAAGGAGTAGGCGGTCGGGAGATGTATTCCTTCATAGATGGCTTTTCGGGGTACCACCAGATCCAGATTGCAAAGGAGGATCACCATAAGACCACGTTTGTCACTGAATGGGGTTGTTTTCAATATATAGTCATGCCTTTTGTGTTGAATACTGCATCTATGATATTTTCTCGGCTGGTTGTCACTACGTTCAAATATTTCATTCAAAAATTCTTGTAGGTATACATGGATGACTAGAGAGTCTATGGTTTGGTAAGAGATCATTTAGCAAACCTACAATTGATGCTGGAATGGTGTCGACGACATCAAATCGCACTAAAATCAAAGAAGCACATTTTCTATGTGCCCTTCAGAATGCTACTCAGACACATAGTATGTAAGGAAGGTCTATTGGTTGATCCAGCGAAGATTGTGCTAATTCTTAGTTTTTCGCCGCCGAAGAATGTGAAGATGCTTCAGGCGACGTTGGGGCACATGGGATACTATCACAAGTTCATCAAAGGATACATTGCGATTACTTCCCCTATGGAGAAGCTATTAAAGAAGGATGATGCATTTAAATGGAGTCAGGAATGTCAAGGAAGTTTTGACACAATGAAGGCCAAGATGGTCTCTGCACTCATACTAGTATTCCCTCATTGGAACAAGGAGTTCCATGTGCATGTCGACACCTCTTCTGTTGCGTTGGAGGTTTTGCTGGAACAACCAGGTGAGAGCGAGATGGATCACCTGATCGCATATGGCAGTTGGAAGTTGTCATTTGCTGAATGAAATTACACAATGACTAAAAGAGAAGGCTTGGTGATGGTTTATTCCTTGCAAAAGTTTAGGCACTATTTGTTAGGCGGTCACTTCAATATGTTCACTGATCATTTCGCCTTGCAATATTTGGTCAATAATCCTATGTTGGGGAGGAAGATCTATCAGTGGCTGCTACTTTTTTAGGAATTTGAATTTGAAATAGTTGTGAAGCTAGGACGGTTGAATGTTGTTCCTGATCACCTGTCTCGCATTGAGACCGGAGAAGAACCTACCAATATCAACGATGGATCGCTCGATGTGGAGCTGTTCCAGGTAGAGATCGTAGATGACCACTTTGCTCCAATCATTCAGTTCTTGGAAATAGGATTTTCTACAGAGGACATGTCAACTAGTCAGAAGAAGTAGTTGGTAGTAAAGGCTTCAGATTTCCAACTGATTGCTGGGTAGTTATACAAGCTTGGACCAGATGAAATCTTACGTTGGTGTATCCTACTACATGAGCAGGGACCTATCCTAGAAGAAGAACATGCAGGAATCACGATAGGTCACTATGGAGGAAGGGCTACTACGCATAAGGTATTGCACACTGGGCTATGGTGGGCTATGTTGCATAATGATGCTGCAAACTATGTGCGGAGTTGTGACATTTACCAATCCATTGGTAAACCATCGCGGCAGGATGAGATGTCGCGTGTGCCTCAGGTAACTCTACAACCTTTTGATAAATGGGCTGTGGATTTTTTGGGTCCAATCAATCCACTGGGGAAGAGGACTAGTGCGTAATACATCATTACTGCAATTGACTATCTGACCAGGTGGGCAGAGGCTTCCCCAGTTGTGGATTATACTGCCGCGATAGCATCGAAGTTCATATTTGAGAATATTGTGACATGGTTTGGGTGTCCCAAGATACTGATGAGTGACCAAGGCAGTAATTTTATCAACCGCACAGTGAGAGCGCTAACTGAGGAGTTGTAGGTGCAACATAAGAAAAGCACACCATACCATCCGTAGGCGAATGGGCCTATTGAAGCATTCAACAAAATTTTGAAAACAGTGTTGACAAAGGTATGTAATGCTAATTGCGATGAATAGGACTTGAAAATTCCAATAGTGCTATGGGCCTATCGCACCACTTGTAAATGACTAACAGGATAGACACCGTTTAAGCCGTTATATGGACAAGAGGTAGCTATTCCCATGGAATACATTGTTCCTAGTTTGCGCATCATTGTGGCGACCGACATGGATGATGCAAGAGAACTAGAAGAGTGCATTGCATAGTTGATCCATCTTGAAGAGGACCACTTTATTGTAGGCTTCCCCCAGCGTGTTACGAAGGATCAAAGGTGTGGCACGATCGCCACATTAAGAATAAATAGTTTGTGAAAGGAAATTCGGTGTTGTTATACAACAACAAGTTCATGAAGCATCCAGGTAAGTTATAGATGCAATGGTTAGGACCGTATCTTGTTCATTCCATTACTTCTGGAGGTGTGGTTCAGTTACAACAATTATATGGTACAATACTACCGACGCTCGTCAATGGGAGTTGCTTAAATCCCTATAGGTTGGGGTCAGAGATGCACACCGCTTGAGGCATAGCTGAAAAAAAATAAAAGAATATTTTGTTAGATAGCAGTAAGGCAAGCTCAAGGGAATAGGTCATGCAAGGATATGAGTTAGTAGCGACGGAAGGGAGACCACCTGTGATAGCCGCAGGGCTATGGGTTGGTCAAATCAACAATAAATGTCAATAGTTAAAACAGTTAGCTAGTGACATTTGTTGAAGTGACAAGAATTAATGGCCAATCCGACCATTAGTAGGGTCAGATTGTTGGTGGATTTGGTGTCATTACTGCTAGATTTGGTCATAATGGACATGCTGGGTTTGGCAATGATGATTTCAAATTGGGAAGTGGCTATAAAAATCGTACGAGACATGGGAGGAAGGAATTGTTTAGATTAGTTTAGTTGACTGAGCAAAGTGTTAAGCTAAGTACAGTAAGAGTCTTGAGTGTGAGTTGTAGAGTAAAGGTGCAGAGTCATCGGGTGCATAGTAAGGCTTGGGGAGTGCGGCATGCTAAGTGACCCTGATGTAATTGAGATTTTTGGTGAATAGGAATCCCCCATTCAGCCCATGACCATTGAGGAAGAAGTCATGAGCATGCTGGTAGGCTCTTCATCGATCCCCAAATGAAAGAAGCAGGATCAGAAGCCCAGTTCAACACCGCCACAGAAGAGGCACACCCGCACTTCGGTTAGAGAGCAAGGAGAGGGGACAACACAAACCGAGCAGTCAAGCGCAAGAGCTATAGAGTTTGCAGTGCCCAGGGTATCTCTATCAATGATATCCTGAGATATGTCGCTCCAATGAGGTCAAGAGTGAAGCCGAGATATCCCATGAAGAATCAGAAGTGCCCACCCAAATTGTCGCCGCTACTGGAAGGGATGTCTTGCTCGGCAAATATCATCCTTGCCTTGATCAGGCCGAAGTTTGAGGACCATGATTTTATGTTGCTCAAAGATGTCAATGATGATCCCTATGAATCAGTTTCAACAGGGCTTGGTGCACTGGTTCAGAGGATTCCTCAACCATGGGAAAGCGGGTTGAATAAATATGGATTATTGGGGCTCATTAATATGACCCACTTTGGGTGACTAAATGAAGCTCATGCATGCATTAAACAACTCTTGACCTGCTTTCATGGTGGGACGCTCTGGTTGAATGAGCCCATTCCTGTCATGGTTGACTTAATTGCGAGCATTACGGGCTTACCGAAGGCAGGGGAAGATCTGACGTAGTATATCTGTGGGAGAGATATTGACAAGAAGCTTGCCAAGCAGCTAACATAGATATTTGGCTTGCAGCAAGATGACCGAGCCTATCGTATCGACAACATTAATTCACAAGCGGTGCGTATCGTGGCGTGCATTTTGGAGAGCAATATTTTCTAGGGGAATCTACCGGTCTAGTGCAACTTGGGCATGGTCTCCTACGCACAAAGATGTGCAGAAGGCATGCAAATGAACTAGTCCTTGTTTTTGCTCAACCAGTTTCTTGACAATGCTCTTGCTGCTCAGGCCTGCTGGCGATTTTCCTATAGTTGGCTCTTAATTCTCATTGTGGTTGTCATATGGATGGAACTAGAAGATTATCAGTCGATGGCAGTCAATGTGCTGAAGGTGTGCTGAGGCGCATGATATCAAAACTTGTGGTGGGTTGAGGAGCCCAGTCGACAGATGGACTGTGCGATCCATTTTTGGTTCAATTGGGAAGCGTTGCAAGCCACAGCTATCAAATTTCCCCACTTAACCAATTACGTAGCAGCCAAATATCAGCGACTCATTTAGTTTTCTATCGGGCCTCACTCCATATATATCGACGCATGGTAGGACCCCGACAAGCAGTTTCTAACTCTAGCCTACAAAGTCATTGATGAAGAATTGGATGCTATTGTTTAGGAGTGGCCGACTGAATGGTGCAACCCCGTGATTCGGGAGGAATTCTCTAAGGAACCACCAGTAAATGCCCCAGATGAGCCTATCTAGAAGGAGCTAAGTGCTCATGAATCTAACAGTGAATCATCGATGGACCCTAAGGCCAAAGCACAGTGCATGCAGGAGGAAACTCGAACAAAATGGCGCCAAGAATACAACGCAGGAAGCGGTACCTGACCAGGAATGGAGGACCAACTACAGTGGCTCATCAAAATGGTCACTGAATCCTCTGAGGCTGTGATGCAAGCGATACGAGAGTCCAAGCAAGAAGGGTTTACTATGGTAAGAGATAAATTGAATTCTATTTATGATGTTGTTTCTAGGAAGACACCTAGGAAATATGTGATGGAGGAATTCTCATCGATCAACACTGAGTTGTGGGCTAGGAATGTTCACGTTACCACGACTGCAATTAATATGGGGAGTGAAGAAGTGAACCTGTTACTGTGGCCACTCCAGAGGATTGTCTTGGATCTTAAAAAGTTACCCGCTCAGGCACTTGTGGAGCTGCAGGATTTTTCCACCTAGGAATTGGCGAATAGGCATAAGGAGCTTATTGATGGGTATGCACGGTCGCAGAGTGCAGCCGAGAAACTGCAAAACAAAGCTAAGGAGCTGCATCAAGTTAGGGTGCAGCTAGCGGAAGAGAAGGTATGGGATATTGAGGCATTGAAGGTAGCACAGGATGAGCTGCAGTGCAAGGCTATCGAAGAAATCACCGAACTGAAGAAGGAGCAAGTCCGCCTTATCATTGAGAAGGTGCAGTTGTGTGGTGAGTTCGAGCAAGCTGTTGATGAGGCCTATCAACACATATTTGAGAGCATGACTGAGCTTACTACAGTCTCTAAGGCCAAGCAACTTGGGGAGGTTATTGTCCAGCTCCAGGACACCAATATTTTTCTCAATGCCCTTGTCCATCCAGAGACACTGCCGGAGCAGGTCGCCAAATGGAAGGCTACTATTGAGGAGATAATGGCCAAGTTTGAAACAATGGAGCAAGAAGGAAAGATAATCATAGAGAAAATGATGTAGTTTTGGAAAAGCATTGTCCAAGACAAACAGTTTGACCAGTTGACTATATAGGTGCAAGAAGCTGAAGGACAATTGACGACACTAAAGACATCACTGCGAGCATTGCTGCTAATGGTGCAAATCATGCTGACTAAGGAGTTGAAGGACCTACAACAAACAATTTCCCATGCCCAAGAACGCCAACAAAAGCATCGTACCCAGTTGGATGAGTTTCAAGAAGTTTGTGGGCAGCTGGTTGTGAAAGCAACCGCAACGCTGTAGGTGGTGCAAGAAAGTCAGAAGATGGTCGATAGCAAGGCTGGGGAAGTGCACCTCATGCAGTATACTTTTCTCAACTACAAAGTGTGGCCGAAAGATTCCAGGTCTAGGTTTGAGAGATCTCACAACAATTTTAATATTTCAAGGACAAGACATCGGCATATACCATGTCAACCTGACGTGGATCGAGGACGAGCCACAAGACTGTGTTGGGGGCCTGTTGGTAGGGGTTTTGGGAAAGTGATTTTCCCAATGTCGCGGCAGCTGCACAAGCTCACACGACACCACGCAAGGCCAGATCAGCACGATGGGTAGAAAAATAACCATTTTTTATATTTAATGTATTAATTGACCATGTTTTGTGGACATATGTCATTAGTGGTTAGAAATTAGTTAGAAGTGTACCTTTGATTTAAAGGCGCAAGCATATATATAGAGCTAGGTTTTCAAATTTAAGGAGATCATCACATATTGAGAATGATAAGGACAATTATCAGTGCGATCTGTCTATGGTCTTGATGAGTCTTCTATTTTGAAAAATATGTGATCTGTTTGTGTCAGATACTGAATTTTGGGATGTAATCGGTCTCCTGTTGTGGAGAAGAATTATCTATTTTGGATCTATTGCACAGAATTAATATTACATGATGGTTGTTGCCTAAATGTTGTCTTTATGTTTTCTCTGCTATGATGTCAATGAGAAGTGTATTGAATCTACTTATGATTTACTGGTGTAGCTACAATGAAATCATGATGCGATCTATCCTAATTCTATTGCAATTCTGATAAATAATGATGAAGCTTATTAAAGTTGTTGTATGAATGATAATTTTGCGATAACACTGCTGCGATAAATGAATGATGTGATCTGTTAGATATGTATTTGTGAAAATGAATTGTGATAACTATCTTAGTTCTGTAATATGATAGTTATCCGGTCGAAGCCACGGATGCCATATATTCCCTTCTTACTGCCAGAAACTTGGTTCCAACAGCTCTCCCTTGAATATCTCAGGTGAGACTTCATCCACTTTGCGGATGTTTCTAGGCAGGATAAAACCTATCTGGGCCAATGCTTAGGGATATTGTGTCCATTGGGCATCGACAGAGTGAGAATTACCCCTATCGATGAGGCTTTGTTGGTGGGTTTTTGCAACAATAGTTGGGAAAGACTTAGAAGCGCAATGCATTTTCTAACATCATATATAGTATTCCTCGGCTGATTCATTTCTTTCCTCAGTTCATTTTCCACAACATACATGTATCTCTCTATAGTTTTCCCCTAAGTTTATTTTGAAGCCACATAACTACAATCCTCACCACTAGAGCCCTTACTTTTCCCACTATTTTATGTATGAGAGTTAATTTTTGTTTTGAAGAATATTAGAAAACCCTAACAAAGCCCCAAGAGATTAAATGCATGTTTTTCTATGAAATTGATCTGAACCCATTTTGTAAGGGTCATTTGGGTATGCCAAGATGACCTTGGTAAGTGAGGTAAGTAATAGAATTTATGTACATGTAATCAAGTAGGGATTTTTTGGGATTTACATATTGACTAGAAGCATGATCATGTCCAAGTAAATATTTTTGGAGAGGAGAAACAGGTGAAATTGTGGAGAAACATATCAAAAATACATTTTATGTTATGCATAGCTTCAACAACCACATTTAAGCTAAATTCTTACACTATTACATGCAATGGAAATTTATAAGTAGATGGGAAAAATGAAGAATAAATAAGAGAATGTAATAACGATTATTAGATGATAACGAAGATATCCCTGCACCATGTATGGTCCTACCAACACTTGCATTTCTGGGTTTCTTGTGTTGATATAATTGTAACTTTGGAATGTATTCACTTGTATTTCTTATGTATTGTAACCCGATATTTATTCCGGGATGTATTTGTAATGTACTTGATTCATGTCATGCCCCGAGGTTCCTATCAGGAGTTTCTATAATGTAAACAAGTCATGTCAAGTCAAGGTGCGTAACCCTCCTATTGTCTAAGGGTTAAATTCCCTGCAGTTCCGGGGCACTAGGGTTATTAGACTCACTTAGTGAAGTAGGCCATAGTTGGGTTTAGTCAAGTTGGGAATTAGTATAAATAGAGAGCTAGCCTCTCTATTTAACACACACTCACTTACACTCAGTTGTAGTGCATAGCTGAGGAAGAGAAAGACATTTGGGCAAGGAAAAAGAGGTTATTGATGTCGGGAGATCATCTTACTATTTTGGGTTTCACTTTTGGTGTTGATTCTATCTCTGAGGAAGTTGCGGGGTTTTCTCCATTTATGGTTTCCTTGAGGAAAAACATTGTGTTCATTGTCTCTTGTGTTTGATTGTTGTGCTTGTTGTTCTCTAAGTTAAAGATCCTAATGATATGTTAGCTTAATGTTAAAAATCTAACATGGTATCAGAGCTAACCTAAGAAGAAGACACTGTGAAACTGCGGGAACTAGGGCTTCCTACTTTATGGATCTCTCTCCATATATTTTCAGAAAAAGAAGGGTGGAATAACTCTCCTCCCTAGGGTGCATCTTTCTATCGAAACAGAATCCAATTCTGAGGTTTTTCAGTTTTGGACCCGACACTGTTGCCGAAAATTAGTGATTTTCACAGAAGTGGAATTTTTCAATCATCCCAGGCCTGGATTTATCTCCTCCACAAAATCGAAGTTAGGGATCAAAATCAAAGCATTTGGTTGGACAAAACTCTGGAAAATCAAAACCCTAATCTGCTCCTGAACCAGCACTGCAGGATTTCAGCTCCAAATCTAGATCCGACATTTTGAACTGGTAAGATCTAAACTTTTTGTATTTACATTTGAGGTTCTCAGTTAAGATGTCTCATCATACCAATCTTGATGAAAATATTGAGGAAGATGATAACTTCCAAGCCTGGAAGTATAGGATCTCCCTGGTCCTAGAAGAAAATGAGTTGGACTCCTATATCAATGAGGAGGTTCCAAGTCCAGAGGGAGATGAGTCCAAGGCCTTACATAATAAGAATTTGGTTATGGAAAAGAGGATCATTGATGATTCTATCAAGGATCACCTCATACCATAGGTTTCCTCCCTCAAGACACCTAAAGCTATGTTTGATGACCTAACCAAACTTTTTGAAGGGAAGAACATCAATCGAAAGATGAATCTAAGGAACTAGTTGAAGAATGTAAAGATACAGAATGAGGAGACCATCCAATCATACTTCACAAGGGTCTCCCAGATCAAAGAATAGCTAGAAGCAGTAGATGAAGAAGTGGGGAATGCAGAAATTGTGATGACAACATTGAATGGCCTCCCTAGGTCATGGGATTCTTTCATCCAAGGAATATGTGCTAGGAAGAAGTTAGTCAAGTTCAATAGACTGTGGCAAGAATGTTCACAAGAAGAAGATCGAATAGCAACATGAGAAGAAAATATGGGAAGTGAATATCAAGCTCGCATAGTACACTCCAAGAAAGGAAGAAGGGAAAAGCATCATCACCAAGGTAAGCATTCTCATTAGAAAGGTTCATCTAAACTCAGATGTTATATATGCGATGAAATAGGACACTACGCTAGAAACTCTCCCATGAATAAGAATGGATCCAATAAGAAGAGGAACTCCAAAATAAGACATCATGCTCACACTGCTGAGGATGATGATCCTCCCAGGAAGAGAGTAAAACAAGAAAGTGAAGAATCCTCGAGTGAAGATGAATATGTTCTGATCTCCGCTCTCGCAGGACCTGTCACTCATGGAAGCAAAGATTGTATTATTGACAGTGGGGCTTCCAAACACATGATAGGTTTCAAGGAATCCTTTGAGAAACTATCTGAACATAATTCACCCCATAAGGTGAAAATTGGGGATGACTACCAATATCCCATAAAAGGTAGTGGTGAATCCTCCTACAAGATAGACTCTGGAAATTCTATGAAAATGAAGGATGTCTTGTTTGTACCAGGACTAAAGAAGAATATTCTCTCCATATCGGCACTGGATCCAAAAGGCATGAGGGTTTCATTTGTAGATGGCCAAGTCCTCATGTGGCCAAGAGGAAAGACTATTTATGATGCAATAGTAATTGGAGAACAAGAAGGAGGATTATACAAATTGAAGGGCCATCTAGAACAAGCCTTGGTCCATGACACAATAGATCCAAATGAACTTTGGCATAGAAGGCTTGCACATGTGCACTACAGAGCACTACCACTTGCAAGAAAAGCTATTGAAGGTCTTCCAGAAATTCAAACAAAACATGAAGGGGTCTGCAAAGGATGTGCAAAAGGAAAGAATACAAAAAAGACATTTCCAAGTAGCAAAAGCAAAGCAAAAAGAATCTTTGAAATCATCCAATCCGATGTATGCGTACCAATGTCATAAATTTCTCTAAGTGGGTATGTATACTATGTTTCTTTCATTGATGACTTTTCTAGGAAGACATGGATTTACTTCATGAAGAAAAAGGATGAAGTTTTCAGTAAGTTCAAAGAATTCAAATCCTTGATTGAGAACCACACAGAAAAGAAGATCAAGACCTTTCAATCAGATAATGGCAGAGAATTCACATCAAATGAATTCAAAGACTTATGCAAATAATCAAGGATTAAGAGGGAGTTATCCACTCCATATAATCCACAACAGAATGGGGTTGCAGAAAGGAAGAATAGAACTATCATGGAAGCTATAAGAGCAATGCTTCATGATCAAGATCTTCCCATGCATCTATGGGCAGAGGTTTCCAAAACAACAGTGTATGTACAGAACTGTACTCCACATAGAGTACTTGAGAACAAGACTCCTGAAGAATTCTTCTCCGGAAAGAAACCAGAAGTCAGCCATCTCAGAATATTCGACTGTCCAGTGTACATACACATTCTGAAAGAAAAGAGGACAAAGTTAGATCCTTCAGGAAAGAAGGTTATATTTGTGGGATACTCTGATAGCTTGAAGGATTACAGAATATACTTCCCAGGATTCAAGAAGATCGGCATCAGTAGGGATGTAACATTTGATAAAGACACGACTTACAACAAATCAAGAAAGAGACCTATTGAAGAACCTGAAGAAGCAGAAGAACCCAGAATTCGTGATACAACCATGAATGAAGAAAATCAAGAAGAAGATTGAGAATTTGAAGAAACACAAAGACCTGTAGATCCACCTCAAGAGAAGAATCCTCACAAGAGGAAACCTAATTGGGTAGGAGAAGCTATCCAAGGTGAAGAAATATATGGGGCTCCAGAAGAGAATCACAAAGAAAGAAAGAGAACCAGATCCTACTCCAGATATGTAGCTTTACTATGTGACTTTATCAATAAAGAACCTTTCAGTTATGAAGAAGCGATAGAACAAAAAGAATGGAAGGATTCTATGATCGAAGAGTATTAATCGATCATGAAGAACGATGTTTGGGATTTCGTCCCAAGACCAGAAGGGAAGTTGGTTGTAACTTCCAAATGGATCTGGAAGATCAAGCATGCTACAGATGGTAGCATAGAGAAATATAAGGCAAGATTCGTGGCTCGTGGCTTCTCACAGAAAGAAGGAATAGATTATGAATAAATCTTTGCGCCTGTAGCCAGATACACTTCCATCATATTAGTACTTGCTCTGGTTGGAGTGATGAAATGGAAGATACATCAAATGGATGTCAAGACTGCTTTCTTGAATGGTGTAGTGTAAGAGGATGTGTACGTAGAGCAGCCACTCAGTTTTGAGACACATAACAGGGAGTCTCATGTGTGTAGATTGAAGAAATCCCTATACTATTTGAAACAGGCACCCAAGACATGGTACGGCAGAATTGACATTTATATACAGTTTGGGCTTTACCAAGAGTAAAGTAGATTCCAATATTTACTACAAGGTTGAAGATGGCAACCCAGTGATGCTCCTACTGTATGTAGATGATCTGTTTGTAACAGGTATGGATGGGTTGATTACTGATACAAAGAGAAAGCTTGTTGTCGAGTTCAAAATGAAGAACTTGGGTATGATGCACTATTTTCTAGGCATGGAGGTGTGGCAGAATGTGGATGGAATCTCCCTCGAAGAAGGGAAGTATGCAGTAGAGATCCTGAATAGGTTTGGGGTGATGGACTGCAAGGCCATGACCACACCTATGGAACCTAAATCTATTGAGTGATACTTCATCAGAAGCGGTTGATGCTACGATGTATCATCAGATGATTGAGTCCTTGATGTACTTGGCGAACATGAGACCAAATATTAGCTTTGTTGTGAACACCTTGAGCTAGTTCCTAATAGATCTGAGACACGTTCACTTGATTGCTACAAAAGCATATTCTTAGGTACCTCAGGGGTACAATTGATTATGGGCTCAAGTACAAGGCGAATCAGAAGATTAACCTAGAGGGTTATGTTGATTCAGATTGGGCAGGCATTTCCATCAATAGGAAGAGAACTTCAGGGTGTTGCTTTAGTATGGGATCAGGTGTGATCTCTTGGTTTAGTAGGAAGCAATCCTGTGTGGCACTGAGTACAGCTGAAGTAGAGTATGTCGCAACTTGTTCAGCTAGTTGTGAGGCAGTATGGCTAAGGAAGCTACTGTCTGATTTATTTGATCTCTAGATGGATGCTACTTGTATACATTGTGACAACCAGAGTTGCATGAATTTGTCATAGAATCTAGTGTTCCATGACAAGTCGAAGCATATCGAGATCAAGTATCACTATATCAGGGATATGGTGCAGAGGGGAGCAGAGAAGCTCCAATATGTTGTGATGGAGGAACAGATAGCTGATGTGTTGACAAAGCCATTGGCTAAGGTGAAGTTCAAGTACTTTAGGGAGAAGCTTGGTTTTCTCCAGATAGAGGTTTCTCCAAAGGTAAATGATGAGACCCAGAGCCATTCTGACATGGTGAGAGGATCGGTTCCTTCCATGGTCAAATGTAAGGGCTGATCCATTATGTCGTGGTGAGGATTGGTTCCTTCCATGTTAGATATGAGTGCTGATCCATTCTGATGTGACTGTAGGATTGGTTCCTACATGATCAGAAGTGAGCACTAAATTCCATTCTTGGAATGGAGGCACCTGTTCAGTTACCATGTAGCTTAGTCTGGTACTGGGGGCCATTCTGATATGACTATAGGATTGGTTCCTACTTGATCGGATGTGAGTGCAAGCCCTTTCGAACATGCATGTTGGATTGGTTCCTTGCATGTGTCGGATGTAAGTGCAGATCCCTTTTAAACATGCATGTTGGATTGGTTCCTCGCATGTGTCAGATGTAAGTGAAGAACCCTTTCGAACATACATGTTGGATTGGTTCCTCTCATGTGTCGAATGTAAGTGCAGATCCCTTTTGAACATGCATGTTGGATTGGTTCCTCGCATGTGTCGGATGTAAGTGCAGAGACCTTTTGAACATGTATGTTGGATTGGTTCCTTGCATGTGTCAAATATAAGTGCTAATCCTTTTTGAACATGCATGTTAGATTGGTTCCTCCCATGTGTCAAATGTGAGTGCTGGGCCTTTCTGACAAGGTTGTGGGATTGGTTCCCACATGGTCAAATGTGAGTGTTGGGCGTGCCTTTCTGATATGATTATATGATTGGTTCCTACATGATTAGATATAAGTGTTGGGTGGGCCATTCTAACTTAGGGTCATATATAAGCACATAAGAAAACCTACATGGAGGCTAGGCCTACAACCAGCATGAAAAAGGGTTGGCTCTGTAGAACTTCCTGTGACGAGAAGAATCATGAGATAGCACCTATGAAGATCCAGTGATGATGATCTAGTGGAGATGATATACATCGAGGGATGATCCAGATCCAAAGATGATGCTCTAGAGATGATCCATATCGAGGGATTATCCAGATCTAGAGATGATGCTCCAGAGATGATCCAGATCGAGGGATGATCCAGATCCAGTGATGATGATCCAGATCCAGTGATGATCCAGATCCAGGTGAAGATGACTTGAAGATGAAGGTGACTTGACTATAGAGATGACTTGAAGGTGATTATGACAAAGACTCGATGATGATCTAGATGATACAGAGAAGAAGACTTGTGCTGATAAATTGTGTCGAGAGAATACCTTCCTAATTAAGAGGGAGTGTTGATGTAATTGTAACTTCAAAATGTATTCACTTGGATTTCTTATGTATTGTAACCCGATGTTTATTTCGAGATGTATTTGTAATGTACCTAAGTCATGTCATGCCTCGAGGTTCCTATCGAGAGTTTCTATAATGTAAACAAGTCATGTCAAGTCAAGGTGGGTAACCATCCTATTGTCTAAGGGTTAAAGTCCCCACAGTTCCGGGGCACTAGGGTTATTAGACTCACTTAGTGAAGTCAGCCCTAGTTGGGTTTAGTCAAGTTGGGAATTAGTATAAATAGAGAGCTATCCTTTCTATTTAACACACACTCAGTTGTAGCGCATAGCTGAGGAAGAGAAAGACATTGGGGAAAGAAATATAGAGGTTACTACTGTCGGAAGATCATCTTACTATTTTGGATTTAAATTTTGGTGTTGATTCTATCTCTGAGGAAATTGCAGGGTTTTCTCCATTTATGGTTTCCCCGAGTAAAAAAACTGTGTTCATTATCTCTTGTGTTTGATTGTTGTGCTTGTTTTTCTCTCAATTAAATATCCAAATGATATGCTAGCTTAATGTTAGAAATATAACATCTTGACCATGATTACATTAATAAATACTATTGTTTTGTATTGCATAGTTGTTGTTATAGCTGATTTTACCACACCAGGTAGATCACACATTTATGGCATTCCTTGTTCCTCTGCAGAATCCCTTGACCCCATGGACTTTTATTATGCTTTGGTGTTCCAATATCATCCCCAAAAATTTTCGGTTTATACCTATACATGAATTTTAAAGCAATACTCACGTGTATACACAACTTTTGACCTCAAACCCACGTACATCAAGATGTGTGCAAAATGATAAATATTTTTGGATTTTTCCTAATTTGAGTCTGAATAACTTGACTCTTGGCCTTCCAAATGCCTTGATAATGCTCGTATTCAACCCTCCATTACCTCTTTGGAGTTCTATATAAGGAACCCCTTGGATACATTGAAGGAGATAAATTGAAGAGTAAGGAAATTATAGTCCATTGTTGCCTCAGTTTTTCTTATACTTGAGTCTACATCCCTTTGTCCCTTGGAGAACATACTTTTCTTACCAATTTTTCCTTTTCTTTGTGAGATTTCTCCCGAGAGATGGACGATTGAAGTGGTGGAGGACCAAGTGGAGGACTTGGTTTCTCCGGTTCGCAGACGTTTTGTCAGAGTTTTTCGCTATTGTATATCTGATTTATTAATAGAAATATATTTTCCTGTCCAATTCATGTTCATTTTGGATATGAATATTGAATACATGCATGTATTTAAATTCTTATACACAATTGATTATATATTCTAGATTAGTGATAACACATTTATATATATCATGTTTTCTTTGTTTGATGTTGCTGAGAGAAAATTATAATTGCAATTGCATTGGAAAAGCTCAACGAGGATCTACTTCAACCATCTAGAATAAGGTATGATTCTAGATCCCTTCGTGTTAGATTTTATTACTGCTCTTGTGTATTGAGAAAGATATTTTTTTGTTGTCATACTGTCTGTTGTGGTAACCCCAATCCATAGGAAGTTTCTCTCTGTAACAAAATTGGTGACTCTACTGGGGATGTTCCTTATTTTTTGGGGGGTTCAGGGCACAATGTGCTTGACTTTCTCTTTGTTTCTCCCCATTTTGGTGTTGCATTTAGTATTATGTTCATCCATTGAAACTCCCCTCTATTGGTTTGACCCGTGTCCTTCTTTTTACCAAGTCTTTTTTTTGTATACACAGGTGTTTGGCTACAAGTCGCATACATATGCAAGTTTTTGGCAAAAATTCACATATACACGCATGTTTTTGGCCAAAAGTAGCATATACACGCAGGTTTTTGGCCAAAAGTTATGTATACACGCAGGTTTTTGGCCAAAAGTCACATATACATGCATTTTTTTAACTAAAAGTCACGTACATACGCTATTGTTCTTTGAACAATCACGTACATCCTCCCTTTTGGTTGAGTTTGATGTTTTGGGAAGCTGTTGGGTGGGTTGTGAGTGTGATTAGGTCTTCCTGGGTTCTGATGTTGTCTGTTGACTGCTTCTTTCATCACTAGAGACCGCTTTTTCATCGGTTTTTCTTTGAAAGTAGTTCTAGTAATTTATCTCCTTTTTTTTGTTTTTCCATTAGTGCATTATTCTTTTTGTCTCGGTTTCTTGCTTGGATTGTGTTTGATGCTTGCTACAGAGACTGATAATTTTGATGAATTTTATTGCATTTTCAAAACAATTATATAGTTGCATTCTTACTTCCATCTAGCATATGGATTTAAGGAGGTACTTGCATTGGATTGCTTGGATGAGAGTTGTGTTTATGATTTCATATAGGAAGGATTACATTGGCATTTGGAAAGGAATGAATATTTATGCATCTCAGGTAGTGGCATACTCCATTTTTTCATTTCGACAAAATTGCACTTGGCATTGTTCGTTAGGTGTGCACATTTATTTCACTGTTGAGTCACAATATCATTAGTTGCACAAACATTTCCCTTTGAGTAATAACAACCATTAAAATCAATGCTTAATTAAAATGAACTACACATTTTTCTCTTATAGGGTTGACCAACAAGATTAGGATTTAGAGTCTTGGAATAGTTCATTGTGAATTAGTTCTCCAAGACTACTAAACACAACAATTAGGTGAGAGTGTGAAATCCTTGGTATAATTGGTGTTTCTCAGGATGCTCCTCTTACATAGGAGTTAAGGATGAGGTAGGGCATGCGATTGTGATTGGGATGACCCTGGTCACTTTTTGTGAGTGTCGTAGATATTTCTAGGATCATATTCGTATTTGGGGGCCTTTGAGATACCGGTTGGTGGACCCTTGGGGTACTGGATGGTTCTTTTAGGATTCAGGATTTTCTACCTTGCCCACACAGTCGATCCTACCTATGACTGTACACCTGAGCATTGATTATATTGGGGTATCCTTAGTTTCCTCACCTAGGTATCGCAGGGGGTACTTGCATAGGTTATTTTGTAGGTGTCTTGGACAGGTAGGGGTCAGATAGCATAGTCGCTTTACACATTGAAGCTAAGGGACACTATAATTGGTTACATACCTCCTCTTGTAGTGTATGGGAGTCTCGGGCCTCTCCTAGGCAAGACATATCTGCTACATTCGAGAGCTCACTTATCCTCCCCTAGGCTTTCCTGGATTTGGGTTGTAGATTTTCTTAGGAGTATGCTCTTTGTATGTTAGTTATATTTTTGGATCGTCATTACTCACTACAAAAAATCCTGGAATTAGCATCCCATTTAGCGTCCCTTTTTAGTGTAATTTTTTTTTACATTGAGTGGCCAAACTAGAATCTAAATGGGACGCGTCATGGACAAAACTTAAAGTCCCAAAACATGTCCTTGTTTTCTTCCTAAATAGCATCCTTTATGACGTCCAAAACAACGTCTCTTTTTTTGCTTCTAGAATAGCGTCCAACTTTGCTTCCTAAACAACGTCAAGGTTTGCTTCCAGAATAGCACCCAACTTTGCTTCCTAAACAACGTCGAGGTTTGATTCCTAAATAAAGTCCTTCTTTGCTTCCTAGTGAGTGTCTTCTTTTGCTTCTTAAATGACACCCCCGTTACTGCCATATTTGCATCCTTAATAGCACCATGTTAGCATCCAAATTAGCATCCATTTTTGCTACAACTTTAGCATCCCATTTTGCACCATGTTTTACTTCCAAATATGTGCCAATTTTCGCTTCCAAATTTGCACCAATTGTTGCATCCTTTTTTGCATCATGTTTTGCTACCAAAATGATGCCAAATATTTCTTCTATTATTACACCATATTTTGCTTCCTATGTAGCGCCATGTTTTTCATCCAAAGTAACGTTTTATTTTTCTACCATATCAACGCCATGTTTGGCTTCATCATTAGCGCCATGTGTTGCATCCTTTTTAATGCCTAGTTTCACATCTCTCATGTTTTGGTCACTAATTCAGTCATTTTTAGTATTTAACCGATATTATAATATCATTAAGGTATGGAGGAATCGAACCACCAACCTCCTGCTTGTAAGGCAGGCACTCTTCCATTGAGCTAGAACCCTTTAAGAATTTGAGAACCTAACTTACAGAGTCCTCTATAATGGTAAGAAGGATAAATACACAACTTTGAGTATATAATAGTTGAACAAGGCAACAAAGAAAGAGGATTTTTTAATACGAAAAAAGACACTTATCGACATCAACAGTGTTGCATGTATCAGAAGATGACAATGTAATAGTACCAATTTGGTTACCTAAAATCATGTAGCTTGGGAATTCTAGTTATATCCAGACCTGATAAGCCATGTGATTAGCAATACACATTAGTGCATGCACATGACCAGAGAAAAAAGCAATGTTCCACCAGTCTAGCTAGCAGCCAAATTATGACAACCTTGTTACAAACATGTAATATCTTGCACCTTATTCTAGTAGACAGACAATTCTACAGTTGGTTTTAACTGCATGTGATTACACAAGATATAAGTTATAATTTATGTACGAACATAGTTACCTGCATAAGATCAGTTCTAACAGAGTGGGGAAACAAGAGTGAAAATAAAGAGAGTGTGCCTTGAAACAGATTTTATATCATTGCAATGAATTGTGAATTGTCGATATAAGCATTTAAAAGCATGAGAATTGAGAATTAACTGCATAAATGCATCTGGGAAATAGCATGAGTTCTATAAGGAAACTTAATTCCAATGTCTTTAAATATTTGCAAGGCATGGCAGGAATAGAAAACTCACTAAATATGTTGGGGGGTGGGGGTTGAAGGTATTATGGAAGGAATTTTCAGTGGAAACAGCATACACTGAGAATCTACAATATCTTCCTGAACATAAAAAATGGTGAGTACAAAAGAGTAATGTGGCTGAACTACACCGAGTGGATAATGGTACTCATTATGATGAAGGGATCAAAGAGATCAAAAATAAATTTTAGATAAAATACTAGTACCATTTCTAAAATACTAACCATTCCAAGAACTCCCTAGGAATGGTTTGTTGGCGTTCATTTCTTGTCATTTTTTGGGAACTTTTCTAGGTTGTATCCTTCAAGAGATGGGTCATTCCCATAAAACAAATGCAGTAACAATCATTTCATCCTGTAGATCATATTTTATGCCCTCATTTGGATATAAAGGAAACAAGCATAAAGTTTAAGAAAAACCAATAAGAAGCTTAGGTTAGTCTCACCTAATATATTGCTAGTAATCAAATACTTAACATAAGTCAACTATGATAATTCATCTAGTTATCAGTAAGAAGCTAAAGTTACCAGGATATAGATAGATATATGTACATATATGAGAACAAATTGGATACAATATGGTTGGATATGCATATATAAAAATACATGTAAAATACATGTATTTACTTTCCATAGTTTTAACAAAGTATTTCCCTTGGCTTAATGTATTTCCTAATAAAATGCTCTACAAAAATAGCTATTGACCCATTTTCCATTTTTCATATGGCATAGAGTTCTTATTCAAAATGTTCTTAAGCTCACAGCTTGGCCCAATGGAAGGGTGCTATCCTTAGTGGGGGTTATTGAATAGTTAAAAAATGTATAGCCGTGTTTTTTTCAAAATAAGGCCCAAATACGTACAACTAACAAAGGTTTTCATAATTTCATATAAACTAAATGTGTACCTCATGAATATGACCTCGCTTTTGAAAAATCCTATCCTCTTATGTTCCAACAGCCTGAATAAAATGCTCCACCTTTTCCAATATTACTTGCATGATAAAATGTTCCACATTTTAGTGTGATATCAGCTTAGCTGGAAATGCTAGCTGTATCCAAACTAGTTAACACCCTTTCATTTGATGTTCAGTACTTTCAGACACAGGAGACGTCCTATATCCTTTATAAAAATCCATGTGCATTTGAAATTTCAGAAAGAGAAAACATTATACAGCTTTAATGCCAGCAATTGGATAAAGTTGGTCAAGATGAACTTGGTATCATTTCGATCAATCTAGGGACATGAGATCTTGCGATTCAAGTGATAATTAAAATTTCAAAGGCCACACAACTTCATATTGCAATATTTAGAAGACCAAAGTAAAAATATCACAATATCTAGTAACATATAGTGAAGTCCTTCGGTCAACATAATATTTTCCAACAAAAATTATATAATAAATGTAATCAGTGTCATAATACCTCTCCTGCATATGTCACATAGCCACCCATTGCACTGAATTCTTTCTTGTATATAGCCATGAGCAAATTAATTGAACCCTGTAAAATAGAAAATAGCCACCAACAAATTATCTTCCTGGAGAATATTGTCACAGAACCAAAATAGAGAATGTGAGCTGTAAAAACAGATCTATAATAAACTGTCTACACACTAGAGATAATAATTCTTAGAATTTAGAACAACAATCATCTTGGACATAAAAATATTCCAAGCAGTTCAACTAAAATTAATTTTAGAACAAAATGTACATTTAGATCATATTTATTCAGCGACTATTTAAGGAATTCAAATAGAATATAGGAGGTGTAACATCTCTACATACAAACCTCACGAATTTCCAATGTAGGCATGTGTGGAAGGAAATCATTGCAAACAAAGAAACAGATGAAGAAAAAATCATCCACAACCCGTTCAAAATCAATCTCTATTGGAGGTTTTTGAATCTTCATATCATACTCTAAATATTCACGTAAAACCCAGATGTTGACGAACTACCAAATATTTGAGATATTAGAAACAAGTTAGATGTAAAAATAATAGTAAAACATCCACATGATCTATAATAATATTGAAACTTGCTTTAATTATCATGACCTAAATGGGACCATTATTAGTATCAATGCAACCATACAACATTAACAAAAAGAAAAAACCTCCAAGCATGCATAATCAAAATCCTAACATAAAAAATTATACATATATCCGACTTACCTGATAAGGCTTTTTAGGATTAACATTCAGTTCACCACCTTTCTTGTCAAAATCTCCTTGCTTTCTTTTTTGCTGTCCTTCACATGCATTTGCAAAATGACCAACCTGACCACAAATGAAGCATTTGTCTTGTTGTCCAGGAGTAACCACAATCTGCACAATTACATATATAAGGAAAGAGGCAATGTTATCATATTCCTCTCACTATTTTTAAATACTATAGTAAAAGAGATGACAATGTGATATGAATGCATTTCAGTCATACAAACCTATCAGGCAATTTAAAATTTTCATCTTGAACAAAGGATGAGCATTAATTTCTATTTTTCATAAACGACAAACTATTAAAAGAGAGTCTCTACTTTTGTGGGGATGATTTTGTCACTAACCATGCTTGGATATGGTGCATGTGTAGCATTTCTAAGAATAACTCCTACCCTCAATGGTTTTTGGTATTTGTCTCCCGGTAACACTCAATAGTAAAGCCTAGAAATGGGGTTAAGTATTGAAATTTGAACATAGATGAGTATAACAGTTCAGGAGTTTATTGGGTTAACGTTCAGACGTTTATTGGGTTTGGTGAAGGTCATAAACATATAAAACATATCTAGAGATCAATAAGAGTGATATAAATTTGAAAGTACTTCCCATGATTTTGAAGATAGGACTACCAGAACCTCTTCCCAATACAAAGATGCAATAATTATTTCTAAGAGTTTGACAATGTATGAAACATTGTTGCTTCAAGGCAATGTGATCTAAGAGAATGGGTGGATGTTACAAAATCTAATGCACAAAAGTGCAATAAAAAAATCAGATAGCGATAAAAATGTACTCATTAAATCCTTAAAAGCAAAACCTAGTGGTTGCGTGTGCATGTCAATGCATCATGACCCATATCAAATGAAAATAAGGACCTTGATCTTGATTCTAAGAAAATAATCATGAGATTGAACTACTACACAATAGTTAAGAATACCATAGTTCTATTACACTCTGTTCTTTATAAATCAGGAGCACTAACCTCTCTCAAAATTGAGAAGTGCACCTCATGAGTAGACAATGCTAACATGATTAGATCAACATCCTACAGCCATTGGGAAAAAGTCAATTACCAATACCCATTTGGAACAAAGGCATTTACCAACATCAATGTGTCATTTACCACCCTTTTATGCCTGCAACATGCATCACCATTTGAATATGATTCCAAACAAGAGTTTTCCAGGGAGCATTCTGAGACATGGCTGTTACAATCTATTTTGATGCTAATTTCCCCTGAGCTTTTAGGCCTATCAACCCTATGCCTCACCAACCATTCTTTTTACATGTAACAAAAATCAAATTCACATTATTTGAACACAGGATCAACCCAACAAATTTAAAGATCATGAATATCATTTGGATTCAAGAAAACTAACAAAAATTCTAAAATGAAACGGATACAAACAGAAAAAGCTAAAAAAACGCTAAATTTTTTACCAAAACAGGAAACTTTTTGTAGACTATGGAAGTTTCTAGTATGGACTCATCAATTTTCTAGTATGGAATTGCCATCTTCGTTTATACTAACTGAATAATTGTCAAATCTTGGAAACGCTCCCCACTATTTACTGAGTATGGTTAGCAGCAGTAAGCTTGATTCAGTGAGTGTTTTGACTCCTCACTGAGTCTGTAATAATATTAGAAGAACTACAACAACCTCCAAGAATGCAACATTAATATACAAAAATGGTTTTGATCCCCACTGAGATGTTCAATAATATTAAAGCAACTACAACAACCTCCAAGGATGCAACATTTATCTACAAAAATAGTTTTTGACCTTTGGTTTCTCCTTCCTTGGCTGCTTCAAATTGCTAAAATAGCCAAAGAGCTGTCATTTATTTACCACTATTAATACCCCAACTTGAACCAATCAGGGAAAAAATGTCAGACCATTTTCCCTAAGTTTTGGCAAGAGTGGTTATCTAATAAATTCAGCATATTTAAAATAATAATAAAATTGGCAAATTAATAATGTGTGGTATTTATATGACTTCAATTCTAATATTAAAAATGGCCTTTGGATATCTGATCCAGTATATAAGAATGATCATACATACATACATACATACATACATACATACATACATACATACATACATACATACATACATACATACATACATACATACATACATACATACATATAT